>JANIIK010000946.1:108063-125563 GCA_027704905.1 Muraenolepis orangiensis | reverse complement strand
AGTTATCAACTGTCCTCAGAAGACATGCTGTCACCCAGCAACTCTTTCTATTTGCAGGTCATGTAAAACATTCCACCATTTTTTATCTCATAGTCCAGGTTAAACAGGGCCATTCTATAACCAAGTCATCCACCTATAACAGCTTGCCAGTGTGAAAGAACAAAACATTGAAACTCACCGTCAAACTTAGGTCCACTAAGATCCATCACAGCCTCATCACAGAACTTCTGTTAGTAAGTAAGAGAAAGGCATAACTTTAAAACATTGACTCATTTTAATTCGACCATCGATGTGCGACTAATAATGACAAACATAATTAGTTGCTGTGGCTGGAATTGGACAACTTTATTTAAAGAGAGGTTTGATACAGTCACAGCCCCAACTTGCAAGTATTTGTTTGCCCTACAGCCAAATACAACAGGTGACTGTGATATTATATTGTGCAACTTGACATTTTGGTTTGTGACGAGGCAGGAGGTTCTTTGTTGGGCTCAGTGTTGGATGGATCTTGACAGAGGGCCTGAAATGATACAGAAGAAATGCATATCGTTAACTTTTGTAGAAGTTTGGAGAAGAGATGAAGCAAGAGATATTGCAGCTACTTAAGGAGATGGCTTATTTCTAGTCATGTTTGAGGAAGTTATCAACTGTCCTCAGAAGAGAGAAATGTGTCTGTTTAAATTGACACTAATTTCAGTGTTTAGCTTAAACATTACATTACATTACAGTAAAGTCATCTAGCAGACGCTTTTACCCAAAGCGATTTACAGTAGTGTGTTTCAACAAAGGAAGGTAAGAGAACAACTCGTCACCAGAAGTCAAAAGTGCATTTAATTTCTAAGTCTCCAATAACTGAACCAGTGCTCAGTAGAAGGACAATAATTCAGGCAAAAGTGAAAGGGAAAAAGTACAATAAGTTGGTAAACAATATGCAACAATATCTATAACAATACATACCTATCTATAATATGTAATCTACTTTTGACTGACTTAATTGACGCTACGAGGAAGGATCCGGGAAGTGTGTCCTGAAGAGATGGGTTTTCAGCCTGCGGTGGAAGACGGGGAGTGACTCTGCAGTCGTGACCTCCGTGGCTCCGAGCTTCCCTCCCTCCTGGATATACACCACAAGTGGTGCGTGGCCAAGGCCAAACGCATCATAACAGACAAGACCACCCAGCCACCAACTGTACTCACTGTTACCGTCAGGCAGGCCATACCGCAGTATCAAGTGCTCGCTCGTCCAAGACCCAGCTCTTCACGGCTCTGGCTCCACAGTGGTGGAATGAACTCCCGTCTCATGTCAGGACGGCAGAGTCCCTCGCCAGCTTCCGCAAGAGACTCAAGACCCACCTGTTCAGAGTCCACCTGGACTCTCCTTGAACTCTCCTTTGTGAAACCCCTAAACTTGCTTAAGTCCTGACATTAATAGCTCTTAGCATGTTGTATATGTTAGCAAGTGTATGTCCTTAATGTTGATAACACGCTCTTATCACAGCTACTTAAGCAGGTGACCTAGCAGTACGAAATTGTGTTATTCATCTTGTCAATATGAATACTTGTGAACTGCTGTATTTTTATGTTTGCGTACCTCAGTGTTATGCTATTGTCTGCTTCAACTAATGTACACCTTGTAAGTCGCTTTGGATAAAAGCGTCTGCCAAATGCCCTAAATGTAAATGTAAATGTAAATGTAAATGTATAAATAGACTCAGAGACAGCTTCCACAGTCAGGCCATCAGGCTGCTGAACAAGGGCCTATATCATATAACAATGTATATTTTATTACATTGATTTATATATATTTCTATATTGCTCTTTTTTTGTGCTAATAAATTGCATTTCATATATGCACTTTTATATTTTATACAGTTTGTACTTTTTACTTCTTTTCTTGTTCTATTATTTTTATTTTTATAACTGCTGTCTGTTGTCGGGTATTGCACATAAGATTTTCACCCATTGCTTATACTTGTATAACTTTGATGTGACAATAAACTTGACTTGACTTGAAGTCAAAAGTCTTAGGTTCAAAGGATAGGCTGTAGTCTAACCAATCGTTGTCGGCAGGATTCGAACCTGCGCGGGGAAACCCCAATGGATTTATAGTCCATCGCCTCAGACAGAGATGGGGCAAAAAGGACTGCTACGGTGGGGGAAGAAGAGAGGGAGAGAGGGAGCGAGGGGGGGAGAGAGGGAGAGAGAGAGATTCCCTGTGCTCTGCTTACGCTGGTTGTACTTTTTGTGCTTTTGGGCACCGTTTTGACCATACTGTGTGTTGTGTTTATCTTGTAGTAGTAGATAGCGTGTTGTTAATGCTCTTTATGTCGCTACGCAGGCATCCTAGTAGTTAGGACGATTTTACTATTGGCCTCAAATTGGGAATGCAATTGTTCTATTTGTGTTTTTATTTACCTCAGAAATATCTCTCCAGTGAGGAGAAGATGGGGCTGGTGGCAGATCACCCTGCCCGTACGACCACGTCTTATCCAGGAAAACCTCTGGAATCACATGGGCTATCATGAAAAATGAAGAACAACCATTGACCAATACCATACGATCCACTTTCCCTTAGGGTAATTGTTCTCATTGGCTCAGTGTCGCTGCATTTAAGAAAGTAGAAAGCAGCACATAAAGCAGCACATAAGCCTGGGTCGCAACGGAGTGATAAGTCATCGGTCATCACCACTCGGCCACCTGATCTCTGCAGAATTAGCAGATCTGTGCACAATATTTGACACAGTATTGAATGTTCTCTTTAAAAGACCCTTTACCACTGAAAAACAGTTCAGTTATTGATAAAGAGCCACAGCAAACCTAACCATTACACCATGGAACCCTTTGGTTTCCATAGCAATTGATAAAAAAAACTTCATAATAACCAAGCAAAGTTGACTGTGAAACTTAGGTGAATTCATGGTTTCAATTATCAATTGCATAGGTCTGTACAATGAGTTGTGAGAATAGCTGCCTTCCAAGCAGTTTATTCCCAGCCAATGTCATTCTGACCTTGTACCAAAGACTTGAACCGATGAGGATGGGATTCGAACCCACGCGTGCAGAGCACAATGGATTAGCAGTCCATCGCCTTAACCACTCGGCCACCTCATCTATCCAGAGTTTGCAGATCTGTGCACAATATTTGATACTGTATGAATGTGCTCTGGAAAACACACTTTTACCACTGAAAATCAGAAGAGCAGTTCAGTTATTGATAAAGAGCCACAGCAAACAAGGTTCCTCCGAGACTTGAACGTTGATCGCTGGATCCAGAGTCCAGAGCGCTAACCATTACACCATGGAACCCTTTGGTTTACATGGAACCCTTTGGTTTACATAGCAATTAATAAAATAACTTCATTGTTACCATTAATTGAACTTGGACCCCCAGGGAGGGGTAATCCAATGATGCGTTGGGTGGTTTTCACCACCCTCTGTAGCGCTTTCTGGTTGGAAACAGTGCAGTTGCGGTAGCAAGAGGGAGTAGAGGAGAGGGCTCAGCACACAGCCCTTTGGGACTCCGGTGTTCAGGGTGAGGGTGGAGGAGGTTAGACTGTCGAACCTGACTGACTGGGGTCAGTTGGTTAGGAAGCCCAGTAACCACAAAAAGAGGGGTTAATGTTAAGATTCTTGGTTTCCATAAGGTCACCAAGTTTGAAGGGGATGATGGTGTTAAATGCTGAGCTGAAGTCGATGAACAGCATTCTCACCTGGGTGTTTCTCTCATCCGGGTGGGAGAGAGTGGAGTGAAGGGCTGAGGAGATGGCGTCCTCCGTGCTCCTGTTATCACGGTAGGCAAATTAGTGTTTATCCAGTGAGGGTGACAGGCCAGATTTGAGGAGAGCCAGGACCAGCCTCTCGAAGCACTTTATGATGATGGGGGTGAGTGCAACAGGGCGGAAGTCGTTGAGGCTCGCTGCAGAGGAGTGTTTTGGCACTGGCATAATGGAGGTGGTCTTAAAGCACACTGGGACAACTGCCTGAGCTAGTGACATTGAAAATGTCAGAAAGGACCTTGGTCAGCTGCTCAGCACAGCTCCTGAGCACGCCACCGGGGGCGCCATCAGGACCAGCTGCCTTATGCGCATTTGTTCTGCTCAGTGCCGCACGCATGTCTGTAGGGGAAGGGAGTGAGGGGTTGGTGGTCAGTGGTGAGAGTAGCCCTGTTGGGCTGTTCGTGGTTGTCCCGGTCGAAGCGGAACAAATATTATTGAGCTCGTCAGGGAGGTTCCCGTTACCCCGGTGGTAGGTCGTACTTCGTACTTCATGGTTGCTACTTTGTGCGTTAGTACATTCTGGATGGAATCGCCACGCTGCTGTCCCGGAAATCCATATTCCTTGCCTATCCCGCGTCACCCGCCTGTCTCGCGTTACTCCTGTCTATACGAGCTCCCCGGTCATTATAATTACCTGTCTGGTACCTCCTAACGGTCCTAACGGTGGGCTTCACACGCATGATGAGTGGCGTGTACTTAGGCAGCTTTAACAAAGAGACGTGATCACTCTGTCCAAGGTGGGGGACGGCTTTGTAAGCATCAGCCTTGTTGGTGTAAACATGGTCTGATGTTCTCTCTCCTCTTGTGGAGCAGGGGACATGCTGGTGGAATTTGGGGAGCACAGTCTTTAAGTTGACATGATTGAAATCACCTGCAATAATATTGCAGTATAGTAAGTAAAGTACCTATTCTACTGAATATTTGTGTACATAATGTTTTTCCTTGTATTGTTTTAGTCTTGTTCTGTTTTGTCTGGACCCCTCTCACCCAGGCCCCAGTCTCTCTGCACCTCTCCCCTCCAGCAGCAAAACCCACATCCTGTTTGGTTGAGAGGAAGTGACAACTGTGCCTGTATCTGTATGTGTGTGTGTGTGTGTGTGTGTGTGTGTGTGTGTGTGTGTGTGTGGGCCTGTGTGTGTGTGTGTGTCTGTGTGGGCCTGTATCTGTGTGTGTGGGAGCACGTGTGTGTGTGTGTGTGTGTGTGTGTGTGTGTGTGTGTGTGTGTGGGGGTGTGTGCGCCTGTATCTGTGTGTGTGTTTGTGTGCGCATGTGTGTGTGTGTGTGTGGGGGTGTGTGCACCTGTCTCTGTGTGTGTGTGTGTGTGTGTGTGCCTGTCTCTGTGTGTGTGTCTGTGTGCGCATGTGTGTGTATGTCTGTGTGTGGGTGTGTGCGCCTGTATCTGTGTGTGTGTCTGTGTGCGCATGTGTGTGTCTGTGTGTGTGTGGGTGTGTGTGCCTGTCTCTGTGTGTGTGTCTGTGTGCGCATGTGTGTGTATGTGTGTGTGTGGGTGTGTGCGCCTGTCTCTGTGTGTGGGTCTGTGTGCGCATGTGTGTGTATGTCTGTGTGTGTGGGTGTGTGCGTCTGTCTCTGTGTGTGTGTCTATGTGCGCATGTGTGTGTATGTCTGTGTGTGTGTGTGTGTGCGCCTGTCTCTGTGTGTGGGTCTGTGTGCGCATGTGTGTGTATGTGTGTGTGTGGGTGTGTGCGTCTGTCTCTGTGTGTGGGGGTTTGCGTGGATGACTAAATAGCAGCATAGAGACAAAGTGTATAAAAGTGAATGAGCAGTAATTATGCAAATAAGTGAACATAAAAATATAAGTGAACATGTGAGTCGTCCAAAGTGGACAATTAAATCTCTTTTCATTGTTATATGTCTCACAGTGACACACACATACACACACACACACACACACACACACACACACACACACACACACACACAGCAGCTATATGAGAGTGTGTAGTGTGTATATATATACTGCAGTGGAGGCTCGTCCATTGAGGAAAGGGAGGACCATCCTCCCTAAAAATAAAAAAGTATAACTTCTAGAAGCTTTCACCAAGGTAAATGAACGCAATTTAAATAAATAAATAAAATCAGAGCTCCGTACACTCACTACTCACTCAACACTCACTACTCACCTCAGAACGCTGTCCACCGGTTAGTTGGAAAAAGGCTGGCTCTCTCTCCACGTCGAGTCACAAAGAGATCAACCGTCTTTCTCCACCTCGAGTCACAAAGAGATCAACCGTCTTTCTCCACCTCGAGTCACAAAGAGATCAACTGTTTATCTCCACGTCGAGTCACAAAGAGATCAACCGCAATTTATTTAAATTGCGTTCATTTACCTTGGTGAAAGCTTTTCGAAGTTATACTATTTTATTTTTAGGGAGGATGGTCCTCCCTTTCCTCAATGGACGAGCCTCCACTGCAGTTTATACATACACACTACACACTCTCATATAGCTGTGTGTGTGTGTGTGTGTGTCTTTGTGAGACATATAACAATGAAAAGGGATTTAATTGTCCACTTTGGATGACTCACATGTTCACTTATATTTTTATGTTCACTTATTTTCATAATTACTGCTCATTCACTTTTATACACTTGTCTCTATGCTGCTATTTAGTCATCCACGCAAACCCACACACACAGAGACAGACGCACACACCCACATACACACACATGCGCACACAGACACACACACAGAGACAGGCGCAAACACCCACACACACACAGAGACAGGCGCACACACCCACACACACACATAACAAAACAGGAAGTGGGTTATCTTTGTAGAAGTCTAACAGCCGAGAGCAGCCGTTGTTTCAGCAGACCTCAGCGTTTGCAGGGGGAGGAAGCAGGAGATGATGAGACCAATCGTATATATAGTAGTATATATATTATATATAATAGTATAGCGTTTCAAAAAAGTCGTACTGCGGGAGGGAATGGGGAGTAAGCATTCCATTGGACTTGTTGCATACGGACAATCAGAAGCTCTTGAATGTTGAACAGGTCCACAGTACAGAGTCCAAAGCAGTTTCCCACAGAGAAACTGTTGCATGTTGTTACCACATTGTCCCTGCAATGTATAGAGGATCAAAATACAGTGTTTGAGATTATAATAAGGGTGTTAAAATACACTACAAAAGCTCTTCTCTTTTAATTCTCTTTTAAAGCTCATCTCTTTTAATTAGCATATTTTCCAAATAAACAGTTGAGCTGTGGACTGCCCCCCCTTGCGTTTGATTGGTTGAGAACTCCCCAGTAGAATCTGAGGTCTTAGTGAACCTGGGACAGGAGTTTACCACCTTGTGCCGTCCTCTGGAGTAGTCTTCTTGTTAACGTCATATTACTGAAACATACCAACAATTTAAAATGTAACAGACGTACGATCAGATGCAGTTGTGCCGTTATTTAGTTTTTACTTTTCTAACAATAAGTGGTTCTAATCATTGACTTTAGATTAGTCTTCACCAGAGTCAGGATAAAGGACACTACTGCTGGTCAGTACGCTGTTGAGTTGGACACTACTAACGTTAAGCGTTTACAGGAGTCACAGCTTTTCCCACTTCTCTCATCCATAACCAAATGTAACGTTAACTTAACCCCACAGAGCATATTCAGTTTGTCACTGGATTCATCTTAAAGAGGGCGGTTGAATGTGTTTACAGTTGCCTGTTATACCTGTTATGCCTGCGAGGTTCCCAACCACCCTGGGCTCCATCTCTTCTCCCCCCTACCGTCCGGTCGTCGGTTCTGCAGCATCCGTACAACGACTACCAGGTTCAAGGATAGTTTAATCCACAGGCAGTGACCTACTGAACTGCTAGGAGTGCTGCCTCTATCATAACATTGTCATTAACATTACACTGTCATACTTTGCTGGACTCATTACAGTTACTGCACTGTTCTGCACTGAATTCATGATGCTGCTGCACTACTGGCACTTTAAAATGCAGGTTTAAAGGTAGCAGGTAGGGTTAGGGTCATTGAGGAGCAGGTTTTTTTGCATAATTCAACACACCAGTAACTTTGTAGTAATTGTTATTATAATTTTTATTGTGTACAGTATTTTTACAGTACAGTGTAAGTATAGTACATAGTATAGTATATTGTGTTAAATTGTAGTTTAAATTCAAACTGCAGGAGGAAATGGGGAGTAAGCATTAAATTCTGCTTGTTGCATATGGCAAATCAAAATCTTGAATCTTAAACCTTGAATGAAGGAGCAGGTAGGGGTTAGGGGTCATTAAGGAGCAGGTAGGGGTCAGAGGTCATTAAGGAGCAGGTAGGGGTCAGAGGTAAAAAAGGAGCAGGTAAGGATTAGGGGTCATTGAGGAGCAGGTACAGGAAAACATATCTTTAATAAATGAACAAGATGTGCTGCTAAGTTGTTCCCAGCACAAGGAAATCAATATTCACTTTATCAGCTCCTAACACAAGGAAATCAATATTCACTTTATCAGCTCCCAGCACAAGGAAATCAATATTCACAAATATTGATCCCAATATTATTGATGAACCGAAAATCAATCAGGATCCGTGTTAGAAACTCATATCAGAGCCTTTTTAGAATGAAAAATACACAGAATATCATAGATGGTGGTTCTATATTGTTTTGTGTGTGTATACTGTATATGTGTGTTTCTGTGTGTGTGTGTTTCTATGTGTGTGTGTGTATTTTTGTATACATCTGTGTATGAATTTATATGTGTGTGTGTGTGTACTTCTCTATGTGTGTGTGTGTGTGTGTGTGTGTGCGTGCGTGCGTCTGCGTGTCAACGTGTGTTGCTACAAGCGACACAGAGACACTGAGGAACCATAATCCCCTAACCAGAACGCAGGGAGGAGGTCCTCCTGGGTGAATGTGGACTGGAAGGTGTGGATGAGTGTCAGTGTGTCTGAGGACCCTCCTCCATCTCGGGACACTCTGTAGAAGGACAGAGAGCCAGCAGGCCGGTCCACATACACTCCTACTCTGTTAGAGGGGCGGAGACGTATGGATGTTTTACTACCGTTGTACCAGACATAGTAACAATCATCAAAACACTGAAGACTCCAGGACTTGTTGTTGAATCCAAGCCAGCTGTCATAACCCCGTCCTCTCCTAGTGATTCCTCTGTATGTCACTCCTATAGTAACACCTCCTCCTTTCCTCTCCACCTCCCAGTAACAGCGGTCAGTCAGACCCTCTCTACACAACACCTGGTCCCAGTAGTCAAATCTCTCCAGGTGATCAGGATACGACTCCTCCTCTCTAACCTTCGTCACCTTCCTGTTGTCCTCAGACAGAGAGAGTTCTCTGTGGGCTGTGTTTGGGTCCAGTGTGAGTTCACACTCATCTGATGGGAGAGAGAACCAAAGACATGATGAGTCTACACAGAAATACTCCTGATGAGGTCATCAAGATATGAGCCGCTTGGAGTCAGTTCAATAAACCCTTTAGAAATGGGTGGAGCTGTGAATAACCACTGAGGAAGAAAAAGTACTTGATTGGAAGGTACTCTCTTGATTTATAGATAGGACATCATTAAACGCTAGCAGTTGCCAACATTAACCTTGGATAACTACAATTGTGACTTTGATAGGAGAGGTGTTTCTAAGAATTGGTTGCCTAGTTTCCTAGGACCTAAAATATGATGAAAATATATATATATATAATATAACGTAATAGATTTATTATAATATATTAATATATATTTTATTTATTAATATAAACATTATTATATAGTGATATATATTATAATAGAAAATATGTTTATTCACATATATTATTAGATATATTTTAGATCATGTTCTGAATATAAAATACACATACAAGTATGATTAACAGCATCCTGATTATGATTGTCTAATAATAATAACACTCATAATACTCATCATTAATAAATAATATTGTTACCGTAATAATATACGTTGTATTTTACAGAAGAAGGATTCATTGTGATGGTTATGCATTATGTAAAAAATACCAACCATCATGTATCTCATCAATATATTAATTGATATATTAAGATACATGATGTCCACCATCATGTTCATTCCCAGTAGGACGTCACCTCCTGCTGTGTGGATGGACTTTCAATCTGAGGAGTTAGTGTGTTGTTGTGATGACTCAAACTAAACAGACACTTACACTGCTTTAGAGTCGACCTCAGGACAGACAGCTTCTCCATCTCCATGCACTTCTTTACAGCTGGTTTCAGGACAGGCAGCTTCTTCATCGCCATGCACTTCTTTACAGCTGGTTCCAGGTCAGGCAGCTTCTTCCTCTTCATGCACTTCTTTACAGCTGGTTCCAGGTCAGGCAGCTTCTTCATCTCCATGCACTTCTTTACAGCTGGTTCCAGGGCAGGCAGCTTCTTCATCTCCATGCACTTCTTTACAGCTGGTTCCAGGTCAGGCAGCTTCTTCATCTCCTTGCACTTCTTTACAGCTGGTTTCAGGTCAGGCAGCTTCTTCATATCCATGCACTTCTTTACAGCTGGTTTCAGGACAGGCAGCTTCTTCATCTCCATGTCCAGTGTCTCCTTCAGCTGATCCAGGGATCTCCTCAAGGTCCCTACGTATGACGGAGGAGGAGGGACCTCCACTTTGGTCCAGTCCCTGGTGTGTGGAGGATTCTTCAGGGATCTGAAGCTCTGGAGGAAGTGGAGGTGGTCTTCAGTGTGTGAGAGCTGCTTCACCTCTGAGCTCCTATTGGTCAGATCTTTAACTTCCTGCTCCAGCTCTTTGATGAGGCCTTCAGCGTGTTTCTCTATGGATTTTAGTTTCTCTTGAACGGTTTGTTTGTGATCATCCCGACACTTTTTAACGCAGCTCATCAGAGCGTCGAGGACCTGGTCACCATCGGCTATCTCTCGGTCTGCGTCTTCTTTGCTGCGCGTTACTGCGTCTTTGATCTCGTGAACCTTTCCTTGTCTCTCCTGGATCATCTGCTGATCTTCAGACTCTATCTTCCCCAGCTGGGCCTTCTTCAGCTCATATTCCTCCTTCAGAGGTACAACAGGATGGGACCTGTGGTCCCCCTCTGTACAGAGCTGACACACACACACCTGTTCAGTCTGGCAGAAGAGCTCCAGAAGTTGGCCGTGTTTCTTACACATCCTGTCTTCTAGACGGTCCTGAGGCTCGACCAGCTTATGTTTCTTCAGGCCTGCGACTCTCTGATGTGGCTCCAGGTGGGAGTGGCAGAAGGAGCTCTGACACACTAGGCAGGACTTGACAGCCTTCAGCTGGGTCCCGGTACAGACATCACAGGGAACTTCTCTTGGTTCAACACAAGGCTGCTCTTTGACCGGTACGGACCGTCTAAACTCGTCCACCATCTCTGATAAGAGGGTATTGACCCGTAGATCGGGTCTTGTGTGGAACAGCTCGTTGCAAACAGGACATTTGAACTGGACCTGGTCCTCCCAGAACGTGGTGATACAGGCTCTACAGAAGTTGTGTCCACATGGTGTGGAAACTGGACTCTTGAACACATCCTGACAGACGGAACAGGAAAAGTTCTCCTCAGACCAGGAAGATTTAGCAGAGGCCATTCCTAGAACACATTGTTGAATCAAGTTAGAAAACAACCTTTTTTTAACATATTAAAGTGTTTAGACAACAGTTTTAAGCGGAGAGACAGAGAGAGAGAGAGGGTGAGAGAGAGAGAGAGGAAGAGAGAGAGAGACCGAGCGAAAGAGAAAGATAGTGAGGGAGAGAGAGAGAGAGAGAGAGAGAGAGAGAGAGAGAGAGAGAGAGAGAGAGAGAGAGAGAGAAAGAGAGAGAGAGAGATGGAGACCGGAGAGACAGAGAGACAGAGAGAGCGGAGAGAGAGAGAGAGGGTGAGAGACAGGGAGAAAGAGGGAGACCAGAGAGACAGAGAGTGAGAGAGAGAGAGAGGGTGAGAGAGAGGAAGAGAGAGAGAGACCGAGCAGCGAAAGAGAAAGATAGTGAGGGAGAAAGATAGTGAGGGGAGAGAGAGAGAGAGAGAGAGAGAGAGAGAGAGAGAGAGAGAGAGAGAGAGAGAGAGAGAGAGAGAGAGAGAGAGAGAGAGAGAGAGAGAGAGAGAGAGATGGAGACCGGAGAGACAGAGATAGTGAGGGAGAAAGAGTGAGAGAGAGAGAGAGAGAGAGAGAGAGAGAGAGAGAGAGAGAGAGAGAGAGAGAGAGAGAGAGAGAGAGAGAGAGAGAGAGAGAGAGAGAGAGAGAGAGAGAGAGAGAGAGAGACCGAGCGAAAGAGAAAGATAGTGAGAGAGAGAGAGAGATAGTGAGATAGTGAGATAGTGAGAGAGAGAGAGAGAGAGAGAGAGAGAGAGAGAGAGAGAGAGAGAGAGAGAGAGAGAGAGAGAGAGAGAGAGAGAGAGAGAGAGAGAGAGAGAGAGAGAGAGAGAGAGAGAGAGAGGGTATTGAAGGTATACTACTACTACTACTACTAACACTACTGATACTACTACTAATACTAACAACTATTACTACTACTACAACTACTACTCAAATTCTACTACTACAACTACTACTACTAACCCACGATCTTTTTAAAACGTATTAAAGTGTTTAGACAACGGTTTAAACTGGTTCTAATGGTCCTATATGTGTATATATCTCTATCTATATGAGTGATGGAGTAGCGTTGGGCTTGATCTAATACTTGAACTTAACAATGGTCCACCATCAAAGTGTGTCCGTTGGAACAGAATCCCTGGTGCAGAACTAACTCTTTGAAGCCCTTGGTCAACACTCACTACTCACCTTAGAACGCTGTCCACCGCTTAGTTGGACAAAGGCTGTGATGAGGGTTGTTTAACTCAGCGCTTTGTTGCCTAAGACACGAAAAGACACGTCATACTTATTTATCGACTTGTCTCACATGAACACACTACTATACTATACTACTACTACTACTACTAACTAATACTACTACTACTACTACTACTAATACTACTAACTATTACTAATACTACTACTACTACTACTAATACTACTCGTACTACTATTAACACTAATTATAATAGTACTACTACTACAACTACCACTACTACTACTACTGCTACTACTACTGCACTACAACTATTACTGCTACTACTTAAACTACTACTACTACTACTACTACTACTACTGTTAAACTCTTTAGGAGCAAAGAGAGCCAAATGTATTTTATTGACTCAAAATTACATATATTATTTATCCAAAACAAATGGTATAATTTAAATGCCCCCTAAATGATAAAATGTACTCCTTGCAACTATTTTCAAAGGTAAATTGAAATTAAATGAACTTTAGGAGTAAAGAAATAATAATTTCAATCAGGCATCTACGTGGGCAGCACGTCAGGGCTTGACTGGTTTACCGTCTGGCATCTATGTGGGCAGCCCCAGAGGACTTGAATTGAAAAGTCCCCAGCTCATTCAGGTAGTGCATTTTGCTCAGGGAGTTGGCTGCATTCAGACTAGGAACGTGATAGCCCAATGGTATGTTTACATTCACCTTCCCTGCTTGCTTTATGTGCTTTGCTTATGTTAGCTGTTAGCTCCCTAGCATGTTAGCATGTTAGCTCTGCTCAGCATGGAATGTTTGTAACATGCGGCCCTGGTGCACCCTGGGAAATGCTGTTCCTGCGGTCTGTAGTGTATACGTGGGCTGTAGGCCTGCAATGTTTGACATTACAACAGTTTGAATATATTGTTTGAACATTTTGATGCATGACATTCATCACATGGTTAAGTTTAAAGAATAATGTTGATTATTGGTAAATGCTGAATGAATGTTCTTAATGGAAATGCATTTGGTAATTGTTTATTTGAATGAACTGATATTATTATAGCCTATGTATTATGTTGATGTTGAAACATTTCCTTTCATACCATTTCAGGTTTATAACCTGCTATTGTGACAACCATTTGTCAACCAAATAAACGACAAACTAAGGTCAAAGAAAAGTCACAGAGTTATATCCTTCCTTGATCACGTTGCCTGAGCCCTTCAAGTGGGGAAAACAAAAACAAACTTGACAACTACGATTACTACTTCTACTAACACTACTTATACTACTACTACTAACAAGTACAACTACTACTACTACTAACAACTACTACTACTAAAACTACCACGAGTACGAATACTACTTATACTGCCACTACATCTACTATTACTACTACTACAAAAACTACTACTACTACTTACGACTTATACTACTACAACTACTACTACTACGACCACTACTACTACTACTACAACCACTACTACTACAACTACTCCAGTACTACTACTACTACTACTACTACCACTACTAATACTAATAGAACTACTACTACTACTACATCTTCTTGTGACGTGTGGGAGTGGGTTACCTGACAGCTCCTGGTTTACGTGACAGGCCAAAGACAGGTAGTTGGCGCCGCCCTGTACTTCCGTGTTCTGGGTATTTAAATGACTCACCCGGCAAACGCAGGTTGAACTGATTGCCTAGGTTTGTGGTTGCCGGCGGTGAAAGACGTAGTCGGTAAGCAGGATAACGTTCTAATTATTTATCTTTTATAGCTTGATGCACCGTTTTTCCATTTTTAATATCTAGTCCAGTATCCTTCCACAGTACTTACAAGTTTTGTGCTTAAGGCGATGGAGCAAGAGGGACGGACTGGCAACAAATGTGTCCAGTGTTTTAACTGGAGTTTTAATAAGGTAAAACGCATTGTTTATTAAAGGACTTATTAAACGTTTGTTTGGGTAAAAGGGAAATGTATATGAATTGTTGTGTAGTAAATCGAAATGTGTTTGTGTATTAGATAGGAAGTTTATGAATGTTTCCTTTGTTTCAGGCATCTCTTGCAATCACTGTTTTTCCCATACTAAATGGTTATTGTGATGACGCATACCGCTTAGATCACTAGTTAGACGGGACAATATTCAGTGTGCTTTGTGTGCGTTGTGCTGCGTGTCTTATGTGTGCATTGTTTTGTGTCTTTTGTTGAGTGCCCTCTTAGACGTGTGGTGCTCATCTTTGATTTATTTGTTTTATCTTGTGTGGTTATTTTGAACGTGTTCAGTCCATGTGATTATGGGTGTGTGGTCTGTCACCTCTGTGCTGGGCCATGCCCATGTTTAATAGAACCCCGTGAGGTTAAAGCCATTTACTTTAGGTATACAGTCTTTTCCTCTCATTCATTCATTTGAACACCTTCTAGTGGGGAAACATTGGCTATGTATATTTAATTCCTCACAAGCTCATATTAAGGGTTTTACTCCTCCTACACAGAAGGTGGCGCTGTATGAACAAAGTAAGCCCTGGGCTTGTGTAGGTCACATTCTAATGCTACTACTACTACAACAACTACTACTAATAATAATAATACTACTACTACTACTACCATCCACTACTTATACTACTACTAACACTACTAATATTAATACTACTACTCCTACTCACAGCTACTACTACTAAGAATATTATTCCACTACTACTACTACTACAACTACTCCTACTACAAATACTTATTTTACTACTACTAATACTAATAATACTAATACTACTAACTACTATTACTTATAATACTACTACTACAACTCATACTACTACTACTCTACTACTAACACAACAATTACTAATACAACTACTACTACAAATACTTATTTTAATACTACTACTACTAATTACTACTTCTAATACTACTAATAATAATAATACTACTAACTACTATTACTACTACTACTACTTATAATACTACTACTATTACTTATAATACTACTACTACACTACTACAACTACTAATACTACTACATATATTAATTACTACTACTTTTACAACAACTACTACTACTACTACTACTACCACTACTACTAATATACTACTACCACTACTAATACAACTACTACTACTAGTACATATTCTAATGACTACTACTACAACTACTACTAATAATACTACTACTACTACTACCATCCACTACTTATACTACTACTACTCACAGCTACTACCACTACTACTCACAGCTACTACTACTACTATTCCACTACTACTACTACTACAACTACTACTACTACAACTTTTACAAGTACTACTATTACTACTACTACTACTACTACTAACAACTATTACTACTACTACAACAACTACTAGAATTCTACTACTATTACTACTACTACTAAAAAAACGATCTTTTTAAAACGTATTAAAGTGTTTAGACAACGGTTTAAAGTGGTTCTAATGTCCCTATATGTGTATATATCTCTATCTACATGAGTGATGGAGTAGCGTAGGGCTTGATATAAACATATAATACACATCTAATACTACATGAACTTAACAATGGTCCACCATCAAAGTGTGTCCGTTGGAACAGGCTCCCTGGTGCAGAACTAACTCTTTGAAGCCCTTGGTCAACACTCACTACTCACCTTAGAACGCTGTCCACCGCTTAGTTGGACAAAGGCTGGTGTCCTTTGAACTGTTTATCTCCACGTCGCGTCTTCCTGCTTGGGCTCCGGTACGATTCATTTCCTCAAACGTGACGTCATATCGCGGCCCCGCCCCCCTCGCGTCAAGCCGGAGCAACGAGCAGAGCGAGAGAGAGAGAGAGAGAGAGAGAGAGAGAGAGAGAGAGAGAGCGCGATTGTTCAGGGTTGGTGTGTGTGTGTGTGTGTGTGTGTGTGTGTGTGTGTGTGTGTGTGTGTGTGTGTGTGTGTGTGTGTGTGTGTGTGTGTGTGTGTGTGTGTGTGTAGAGAGAAAGATGAGTCACTCATAATAGATTACATTCCAATCGACGACATGTACTGACAAAGTACCTTTGTCATTATACACACACAGACACACACACACACACACACACACACAAACACAAACACACAAACACACACACACACACACACACACACACACACACACACACGACACACACACACACACACACACAGATACACATACAGAAATACAGATACACACACGCACACATACACAAACACACAAACAGATACATACACACACACACAGACAAACACACACAGACACAAACACAGACACACAGACACACACAAACAGATTGAGTTCCCTACAAGGGAAGGAAAGGACGGGGGAGGGAATCTTCACTTGATAACTGACCAGCAGGGGCCGCTGGGTTCACCCTGTCCCAGTTAGACGAGCTCCTGATTTCCTCCTCAATGTCTGCAGGCCCTCGCTGACTAAGCATCCAGAATTAACATATACAAAGAAATAAAAGGAAAAGAAGAAAGAGAAAACAATAATATCAAATTCATTTTTGAATTCCTAATTCCTAATTGTAAATCTTAAAATAGCAAAACTCAACCTTAATTATGTCATTTATTTTAACTTGATCACAGTTCTAAAAGTTTGAACCATTTTTATTTGCTTCATGCATTCACACATCAATGAGCAAACCTCCACGTCCATTGGACCTCTAGAACAGTGGTTCTCAAATGGGGGTACGCGGACCCCTAGGGGTACGTTGGAGTACTGCAGGGGGTACGTGAGATTTATTTTAAATGTTAATTAAAAAAAACATCAGTCGTGCATAATTCCTTTAATAATGATACTACAATACAATACATTAAATTAAAATGTAAATTAAAATGTAAATTAAAATTCGGTAAATAACATTTGATATTCAATATTTCTGTTTTTAATGGAATCGTTACTGCCGTAAACTGTGCTAACAACATAAGGTTATGCTACGCAATCACGTTCAATTGTGAGCGGGACAGTTTTGAAAATGGATTT
>JANIIK010000946.1:23063-103063 GCA_027704905.1 Muraenolepis orangiensis | reverse complement strand
AGGTTACACCCTTTACAGGCAGGCACACACACACACACACACACACACACACACACACACACCAATAGACAGACAGAGACAGACAGACAGACACACACCACACACACACAGATACACCTATACAAATACAGGCGCACATAAACACTGAGCCTCGGGGTAAACCAGCAGGTTTTGTTGTTACCACATTGTCCCTGCAATGTATAGAGGGTCAAAAGACAGTGTTTTAGATTATAATAAGGGTGTTAAAATACACTAAAAAAGCTCATCTCTTTTAATTCTCATTTAAAGCTCATCTCTTTTAATTCTCTTTTAAAGCTCAGCTCTTTTAATTCTCTTTTAAAGCTCATCTCTTTTAATTCTCTTTTAAAGCTCATCTCTTTTAATTCTCTATTAAAGCTCATCTCTTTTAATTCTCTATTAAAGCTCATCTCTTTTAATTAGCATATTTTCCAAAAAACAGTTGAACTATGGACTGCCCCCCCTTGCGTTTGATTGGTTGAGAACTCCCCAGTAGAATCTGAGGTCTTAGTGAACCTGGGACAGGAGTTTACCACCTTGTGCTGTCCTCTGGAGTAGTCTTCTTGTTAACGTCATATTACTGAGATATACCAACAATTTAAAATGTTGTCCACGTTCACCACGTGTCTGGCGTCTGAGGAAATACAGCATGGCCCCCGCATCCTGAGAACATTCTATAACAGCACCATGGAGAGTGTTCTTACAGGGTGTATCACCGCCTGGTACGGGAACTGCACTGCACTCGAGCGCAGAGCGCTTCAGAGGGTGGTGCGGACGGCCCAGTATATCGTTGGAGGTGAGCTCCCCTTCCTCCTGGATATATACAACCAGCGGTGCGTGGCCAAGGCCAAACGCATCATAAAAGACAATGCCCACCCCAGCCACAAACTGTACTCACTGTTACCGTCAGGCAGGCGATACCGCAGTATCAAGTGCCGTACAAATAGACTCAGAGACAGCTTCCACAGTCAGGCCATCAGGCTGCTGAACGGGGGCGTATAGCGTATAGGGGTGTATAGGGGCGTATAGGGGGCGTATAAGGGCGTATAGCATATAACAATGTATATTTTATTACATTGATTTATATATACATATTGCTCTTTTTCTGTGCCAATATACTGCATTTTATAAATTGCATTTTTATTTATATTTTTTAACTTTATTCTATTCTATTTTTATCTATTTTTATCTTATTTGTCTGTCGTCGGGTATTGCACATAAGATTTTCACACCACTGCTTTATACTTGTGTAAACTGTGAAGTGACAATGAACTTGACTTGACTTGACTTGACAGTATAATAGGTACATTGTCAGTACTTGTACTCAGTTTAATGGGTACATTGTCAGTACTTGTACTTGGTATAATAGGTACATTCTCAGTACATGTAGTCAGTATAATAGGTACATTGTCAGTACCTTTACTCAGTATAATAGGTACATTGTCAGTACATGTACTCAGTAGAATAGGTACATTCTTGTCACGGTCCAACCCAGCTCTTTCCACTCCTAGTCCTGGATCTCCGCGGGCTTCCTGGATCCGCGATGTCACCGGACTCCGTTCCGAAATGCCACTCCGTGTTTTCCCTGTCAGCCGTTTCACACTGAACTCACCTGTTGTCAATCGCTCCTCATTGACCAAGCTGTATTCAAGCCATGTCTGTTGTGTTACTCAATGCTGGATTATCACCCAGATTTTTCCGAAAGCCTCACGTTGGTATCAAGTTAAGTTCATTGTGTTCTGTCTATTGATCCTCCGTGCTTTGACCCTCACCTGGAGAACGACCTTGTTTTAGCCTGTTTTGTACCTTTTTTGTACCTCTGCCTCAACCCTCGACATCCTGTTGACGACCTCTGCTTGCCTTGACCACCTTTTTGGATTTGCCCTGTCTGTACCTTTTGCCTTTTGCTGGCGTTAATCGGCGTGTGCGCCGATCATTAAACACCTGTTCTACCTGGCTTCTGTCACTCTGCTTTCGGGTCCTATACCTCTACCCTGCCCTGACACATCCTTGGTCGTGTTGGTTTGTTTTAATTTCATTCTGTAGTTGCACACAGGGCATCGTTTTTCCTCACCAACAATCTCTCCCTCTGGAGCCATCTTATTAGGCGTTTACCACCTCTAGCTGTCTTCTTGTCAATATCGTATTACTGAAAAATACAAACAATTTAAAATGTAACAGACGTACGATCAGATGCAGTTGTACCGTTATTTAGTTTTTACTTTTCTAACAATAAGTCGTTGTAATCATTGACTTTAGATTAGTCTTTACCAGAGTCAGGATAAAGGACACTACTGCTGGTCAGTACGCTGTTGAGTTGGACACTACTAACGTTAAGCGTTTACAGGAGTCACAGCTTTTCCCACTTCTCTCATCCATAACCAAATGTAACGTTAACTTAACCCCACAGAGCATATTCAGTTTGTCACTGGATTCATCTTAAAGAGGGCGGTTGAATGTGTTTACAGTTGCCTGTTATACCTGTTATGCCTGCGAGGTTCCCAACCACCCTGGGCTCCATCTCTTCTCCCCCCTACCGTCCGGTCGTCGGTTCCGCAGCATCCGTACAACGACTACCAGGTTCAAGGATAGTTTGATCCACAGGCAGTGACCTACTGAACTGCTAGGAGTGCTGCCACTATCATAACATTGTCATTAACATTACACTGTCATACTTTGCTGGACTCATTACAGTTACTGCACTGTTCTGCACTGAATTCATGATGCTGCTGCACTACTGGCACTTTAAAATGCTTTTTAAATGCTTTTTTGCACAATTCAACACACACTCCATCAGTAACTTTATAGTCATTTTTATTGTCATTTTAATTGTGTACAGTATTGTTACAGTACAGTGTAAGTATAGTACATAGTATAGTATATTGTGTTAAATTGTAGTATAAATTCAAACTGCAGGAGGGAATGGGGAGTAAGCATTCAATTCTACTTGTTGCATATGGCAAATCAAAATTGAATCTTGAACCTTGAATGAAGGAGCAGGTAGGGGTCAGAGGTCATTAAGGAGCAGGTAGGGGTCAGAGGTCATTAAGGAGCAGGTAGGGAATAGAGGTCAGGTTATTTCTATATATGTGTGTATTTCTATAAGTGTGTGTGTGTGTGTGTGTGTTTATTTCTATATGTGTGTGTGTGCGTTTCTATGTTTGTGTGTATGTGTGTATGTATGAATGTGTGTGCGTGTGTATTTTTAAGTGTTGCGTGCGCTTGTGTGTGTGTGTGCTCTATGTGTGTTGCTACAAGCGACACAGAGACACTGAGGAACCATAACCCCCAAACCAGATCCCAAATGCAGGGAAGAGGTCCTCCTGGGTGAATGTGGACTGGAAGGTGTGGATGAGTGTCAGTGTGTCTGAGGACCCTCCTCCATCTGGGGACACTCTGTAGAAGGACAGAGAGCCAGCAGGCCGGTCCACATACACTCCTACTCTGTTAGAGGGGGGGAGATCTATGACTGTTCTACTACCGTTGTAATAGACCGAGTAACCATCATCAGTACAATAAAGACTCCAGGACTTGTTGTTGTATCCAAGCAAGCTGTCATGACCCCCTCCTCTCCTAGTGATTCCTCTGTATGTCACTCCTATATCAACATATCCTCCTTTCCTCTCCATCTCCACCTCCCAGTAACAGCGTTCAGTCAGACCCTCTCTACACAACACCTGGTCCCAGTAGTCAAATCTCTCCAGGTGATCAGGATACGACTCCTCCTCTCTAACCCTCGTCACCTTCCTGTTGTCCTCAGACAGAAAGAGTCTTCTGTGGGCTGTGTTTGGGTCCAGTGTGAGTTCACACACATCTGATGGGAGAGAGAACCAAAGACATGATGAGTCTACACAGAAATACTCCTGATGAGGTCATCAAGATATGAGCCGTTGTGGAGTCCGATATGGAGTCAGTTCAATAAGCTCTTTAGAAATGGGTGGAGCCGTGAATAACCACTGAGGAAGTACTTGATTGGAAAGTACTCTCTTGATTTATAGATAGGACATCATTAAACGCTAGCAGTTGCCAACATTAACCTTGGATAACTACAATTGTGACTTTGATAGGAGAGGTGTTCAATCTGAGGAGTTAGTGTGTTGTTGTGATGACTCAAACTAAACAGACACTTACACTTCTTTAGAGTCAACCTCAGAAGCTTCTTCATCTCCATGTCCAGTGTCTCCTTCAGCTGATCCAGGGATCTCCTCAAGGTTCCTACGTATGACGGAGGAGGGACCTCCACCCTGGTCCAGTCCCTGGTGTTTGGAGGATTCTTCAGGGATCTGAAGCTCTGGAGGAAGTCGAGGTGATCTTCAGTGTGTGAGAGCTGCTTCACCTCTGAGCTCCTATTGGTCAGATCTTTAACTTCCTGCTCCAGCTCTTTGATGCGGCATTCAGCGTGTTTCTCTATGGATTTCAGTTTCTCTTGAACTAATTGTTTGTGATCATCCCGACACTTTTTAACGCAGCTCATCAGAGCGTCGAGGACCTGGTCACCAATGGCTAGCTCTCGGTCTGCGTCTTCTTTGCTGCGCGTTACTGCGTCTTTGATCTCCTGAACCTTTCCTTGTCTCTCCTGGATCATCTGCTGTTCTTCAGACTCTATCTTCCCCAGCTGGGCCTTCTTCATGTCATATTCCTCCTTCAGAGGTACAACAGGATGGGACCTGTGGTCCCCCTCTGTACATAACTGACACACACACACCTGTTCAGTCTGGCAGAAGAGCTCCAGAAGTTGATAATTGTGGTTCTTACACATCCTGTCTTCCAGACAGTCCTGAGGCTCGACCAGCTTATGATTCTTCAGGCCTGCGACTCTCTGATGTGGCTCCAGGTGGGAGTGGCAGAAGGAGCTCTGACACACTAGGCAGGACTTGACAGCCTTCAGCTGGTCCCGGTACAGACGTCACAGGGAACTTCTCTTGGTTCAACACAAGGCTGCTCTTTGGCTGGTACGGACTGTCTAAACTCGTCCACCATCTCCGATAAGAGGGTATTGACACGTAGATCAGGTCTTGTGTGGAACAGCTCGTTGCAAACAGGACATTTGAAGTGGACCTGGTCCTCCCAGAACGTGGTGATACAGGCTCTACATAAGTTGTGTCCACATGGTGTAGAAACTGGACTCTTGAACACATCCTGACAGACGGAACAGGAAAAGTTCTCCTCAGACCAGGAAGATTTAGCAGAGGCCATTCCTAGAACACATTGTTGAATCAAGTTAGAAAACAACCTTTTTTCTAAACGTATTAAAGTGTACTGTAAAGAGAGAGAGAGCGAGAGAGAGTAATGCTGGCTTTTTATATAGCGCTTTTATCCAAAGCGCTTTACAAGTCATGTCCTCACATTAAGGTCAAGGACACCTCGACAGTTTTTTTGCTAGGAGGAGCCGGGGGATCGAACCAGCGTCCTTTCGGTTGTGAGGCGACCGCTCTACCTCCTGAGCTATACTGCCGCCTAGAGTACTACTACTAATACTACTACTACTACTACAATTACAACTACTACTACTACTTTATAATTCATCTACCTCAGGTCGTGAGAGGGACAGTGGAGATTCAGTGACCTGAGGCCAACGCACTGTTATTATTATTTTTTGGTCAACGCACTGTAAATTCCTTTCACTGTAATTTTGCACTGTAAATTCAATTTTACTTTTCAATTTTATTTATTAGTATTTTATTACTGCCAATGTGCACTATACGTATTGTTGTGTATTGTATATACCTACGTATTACAGTAATAATACTGTAAATTGTGCAATTCATCAATCAATACATTTAGATTTCATTTAGTTATATTTTGCTTATACTAGTTTTGTTAGTTGTTATTTAGTTTTTAGCTTTAGGTATTAGTATATTTGTGTTTGCATTTATTCCCCCTGTGTCAACTGTTGCACCTTAATTTCCCTCGGGATAAATAAAGTAATCTGAATTTGAATCTAAATCTGAATCTACTACCACTACTACCACTACTGATACTACTACAACTTATAATACTACTAATACTACTACTACTATACTCGAGCGCAGAGCGCTTCAAAGGGTGGTGTGGACGGCCCAGTATATCGTTGGAGGTGAGCTCCCCTCCCTCCTGGATATATACAACCAGCGGTTGGTGGCCAAGGCCAAAATAATCATAAAAGACATTACCCACCCAGCCACGAACTGTACTCACTGTCATTTTATTACATTGATTTATATACACATATTGCTCTTTTCTGTGCCGATATTTAGCATTTTATAAATTGCATAAAAATAGAATAAAGATAATAATAATAATTATTATTATCTTTATTCTATTTTTATTCTTTTTTTTAATCTTATTTTATAACTGCTGTCTGTCATCGGGTATTGCACATAAGATTTTCACATCACTGCTTTATACTTGAAGTGAAGTGACAATAAACTTGACTTGACTTGACTACTCCTATTCCACTTCAACTACTACTACTAACATCCACTACTTATACTACTACTACTACCATCCACTACTTATACTACAACTACTACTACTCAACCACTACTACAAATACTTATTCTACTACTACAACTACTACTACTAATTACTACTTATAATACTACTAATACTAATACAACTAACTACTACTACTACTACTACTACTACCATCCACTACTTCTAGTATTATTACTACTACTTCACTACCAATACTAATACAACAACTAATAATACTACTACTACTACTACTACACCTACTACTACTACTACATATACTAATGACTACTACTACTAATAACACTACTAATATTAAGACTACTACTACTACTACTACTACTACTACTCACAGCTACTACTACTACTACTACTCACAGCTACTACTACTACTCACAGCTACTACTACTACTCACAGCTACTACTACTACTATTCCACTACTACTACTACTATTACAACTACTACTATTACAACTACTACAATCCACTACTACTACCACTACTACGACGACTACTACTACTAACACTACAACTACAACTACTACTACTACTCGAATTCTACTACTACCACCACTACTACTACAACAAAAACGATCTTTTAAAAACGTATTAAAGTGTTTAGACAACAGTTTAAAGTGGTTCTAATGTCCCTATATGTGTATATATCTCTATCTATATGAGTGATGGAGTAGCGTAGGGCTTGATATAAACATATAATACACATCTAATACTACATGAACTTAACAATGGTCCAACATCAAAGTGTGTCCGTTGGAACAGGCTCCCTGGTGCAGAACTAACTCTTTGAAGCCCTTGGTCAACACTCACTACTCACCTTAGAACGCTGTCCACCGCTTAGTTGGACAAAGGCTGGTGTCCTTTCAACTGTCTCTCTCCACGTCGCGTCTCAAAGAGAAACTGTTTATCTCCGCGTCGGTCTTGCCTTTTATGCTTCGGTAAGCTTTGTTTCCTCGATTATGACGTCATGGGGGGGCGGGGCCACGCGATGACGTCACTTCCGAGCAAACGTAGATACACATATAGGAACATTACAACCACTTTAAACTGTTCGAGTTCAACTGTTCGAGTAGTAGTAGTAGTAGTTGTAGTAGTAGTAATAGTTGTTAGTAGTAGTAGTAGTATCAGTACTGTAAGTAATAGTAGTAGTAGTAGTAGTAGTCATTGTTGTCGTAATTGTAGTAGTGGTAGTAGTAGTATTATTATAAGTAGTAGTAGTAGTTAGTTGTATTAGTATTAGTAGTATTATAAGTAGTAATTAGTAGGAGTAATTGTAGTAGTATAATAAGTATTTGTAGTAGTGGTTGAGTAGTAGTAGTTGTAGTAGTATCAGTAGTGGTAGTAGTGTAACGGTACAGGTTATAATAATGACCCTTGAGTTACACAACAAGAGGAGGCGATATATATTTAACAATAATTTTATTACAACTTATTTTAAAACACATTCCCCATGATCGGGGCGAGCACAATATCAAAAAGTATAAACTCAATCTCTAAGCCAGGGTAGTCCACTTTGGCTCCCCCTGATGGAGAGTCCGAGTACTGCTGCTCTAAAATTACACCGCATCCAGTAAACCGTCTCACTACAACCACACCGCAAAACGCACCACCGCAAAACTGTACCACTGCAAACAAAGTATGGGTTAGGCTGTAGGCTGTACCCAGTAAGGCATGCAAAACACAACACACAGCTGCAGCTGACTACACTGGTCCCACAACCATATTGTTACACCTACAACTACTAAACCTGATAGGGAGGATAGTTCGCTTGGATAACGCCGTCCCCTCAAGGCCCAACCCACAGTCTCGTCCAATCGGGGGAGGGGTGAGAGGAATCCCAACACGTCAGTGTCAGTGACGTCGCTCGGTCCTGTGACTCTCGGTGGAAGTCCAAGGAGCGGGGCGTTCGCGATAGGCGTCCGTAGATAGGTGTCGGTCGTTCCCGAAATCCTAAATCGTAGCCCGACGCTCCACGATGGTTGGCTGGTCCGGTGTGCTGCGGGTAGGAGGAGGGGAAGGCAAGATCCGCCGCCAGACACACACAATAAGCAGGCAAACACTGGCGTTGTTCAAGTCACACACAAGCCATGTTAGTAGGACTTCCCTTTGCTGTGATGAGTTGATAGTGTTGCAGGTTAGGTCTCTGCCAATCTCCACGCTGCATGGTCGGCTGGCCCAGTCCAGTGCGTGCTTTGCTGCGATGAATTGAGGCGTTTGTAAGAAGATCTCTGGTGCGGTTTGATGTAGGATCGTCGGCCCGTCTCCGTCGTTCGAGCCCTCTGATTCCCCCAGGTACGTGGAAGAAAAGCCGCCCTGTAGAACGGAAGCACCGGCATTTCTACTCTCCCAATCATGGGAGCGATTGAGAACACCTGTGGAGAAGCAGATAGACGTACGCACAAACTCATTCACGCAACTCCCCTCTTAGCAACCCACTCATTCATACCTGTCATTTCACCCCGCTTCAGTAGTAGTAGTAGTAGTAGTAGTAGTAGTAGTAGTAGTTGTGATAGTAGTGTAGTAGTGGAATAGTAGTATTATTAGCTGTGAGTAGGAGTAGTAGTATTAATATTAGTAGTGTTAGTAGTAGTAGTAGTAGTAGTAGTAGTATAAGTAGTGGATGGTAGTAGTAGTAGTTGTAATAGTAGAACTATATCTATGACTACAGTATCTCTGACTCGGTAACAAAGCATGATGAACCAGTTGGTCCAGTTCCCCTCCCAGTTCAGTTCCTTTCAGACTAACCTCTTCTAGGCTGTTGTTCCATGACTTCACTCAGTCATGAACTATAATAACCTTATTAACATATGAACCATAGACAGAGAGCTCTGACGACTAGAAGCTCAGACACACACAGTCTCTGACGATACTTTGATTCATTTAGAATAAAATCTGAAGTGTACAAATATTGTAACATGATGTCATTCATTATTCAGAAGCAAACACTTTAATCAATATAGACTGTAGCTCTCTCCACGACACAGACACAGGTTGGTTCTTTGAAACGGGCGTCTATTCTTGTAGCCTCCCTTCTTCCGTTACGCCGTGAGAACTACAACCAATAACACATATATAGCATAGTGTAACACTAGCTTAGTAACTAGACAAGGTATCTATAGATGGGTTTGGGCCAGATCAGAAGAAACCAAGTTCGCCTCGGAAGAGAGATGGTCTGCACAAGAATGAAGCACACTGACAAAATATCTATGTTTTGAAGGTAAGGGAATGTGTTTCTCTTTTTAGTTCTTCCTTACCTTCTTTGGTTTATTTTCTTTCCACAAGTCAGGATAATACACTGTACAATGAATTAAACAAAATGAATGAATATGTACAAAACACCTTGGGTCTGATGCTTAAACCTTCCCTGGTTCCACTACTTTAGTTACTATTTTAATTATATCTACTCACTGTTTTAATTATACCTACTCACTGTTTTAATTATCTATTTACTGTTTTAATTATTATCTATATACTATTTTAATTATTATCTATATGCTATTTTAATTATTATCTATATGCTATTTTAATTATTATCTATATGCTATTTTAATATAATCTATATGCTATTTTAATATTATAACTTAAACTAACTGGATCAGCTAATTCTAGGAACCGGGACTCTTAATCTTTGAAAAGAAGACCCTTATATCCAAACCATCTTAAATCAAAAGCTCTGTTAACACAAATGCAATGAAACTAAAAAAATGGTTTCCCTGAGCAGTGTACTTAACAACAAAGAACCTGAATCTGAATCCTATTACAATTTAGTTATCTCTATCCATTTACAAACAACGATTTCACTCATTCCATGAATGGTGGTTAAACTCTGTCCATGTGTTTCAGGGAACTTGGTGTCCGTGGCCCTTTAACTCAGTTCAGTGATACGAGTCCATCCTGGGAAACGTGTCGTTGAGTGCGCTTATCCTACCGCTCTGTAGAAGGCGCGCTTTAACTCTGTCCTTGTTCACTTCACAGGTCGTTCTCGTGGGAGGCTCGCCAGCCTGTCCGCCGCTGATGCAGTCCAAAGGACCCAGCAGACGAACAGACGAATCCAGGATCCAAATCAATCCAACACAAAAACCCAGCCTTGCAATACAAAACCGTAAGTGCATATCAATGTCTCATTCAATAAAGTGCATTTACAACCTGTAAATGGGTTCAACTCTTTTCATTCTGTTTTCATGCATCACATGTCTGTATAGCGGCCCCTCGTGCTTCTGAGGAACAATGTTGCGACATTCCAACTAACGTTATACCACACATTACACTCAATTCTCATGTTAACACAACTTTCTAATATTCACATTTCTCTTGTTTGAGACTCACCAAGGATTTCTCTGATGCTAACTAGCAACCGTCTCGACGAGTGTATGCTGAATCAGTTCGCACACTTCTCACAATATCCACAAAGGTTCTTCTTTCAAAATCAACCAAGGATATCATACCAGTATTCTCTCATATACTGCTCTTCTATCAGTAATCTGATGATAGTTATCATATACCAATTACCAATACAATTATGTCCGACGCGGGGGACGTCTTAAACATCCACACCTCATGTCATTCTTGACTCGACAAAGGAAAATCTGGTATTGACCGGAGTTCACGGCTAAACGTAGGAGGCGGGCCTAACGCTCTGTTTGGTCAAATCTCATTTCAACGTTACAGATCAGTTTTGGAGTCATTAACTATTCGTTGCATCAAGTATTCACTCACTATTTCTATACAATACTTTCGATTCCCTAGAATTAATAAAACAAATGCTAGGATGCAGTTGCTCTTGTCTTGTGTCATAGGAGCTCTAGTAACCAGGGGTTACAATAGCAAACACATTAGCATAGTATGCTACACATACAAATATAGAAATGAAAATAGGACATGACGCCCACATGAAAACATAAAACAAATACCTCGTTGGCCGCTTGTCGTGAAAGGAGATTAGAAACTTTAAAGTTCCTTTTCTGTATAACTTGATGAACAATGATAACTTTATCACGGACGACAGCTTCCATAAAGACATCAACCCACGTTGAGTGGGTCGGTGCATCAACAAAACACGCAGTACCAGTGCATGAACAAACATTAGTTCCTAGGCACAAGAAACAACAAACACTGAGGCATATTGGTGTAACATATACAACTAAACTGTATTAAATTATGACATATTTGAACAATTGTAATATTACATGAAATAAAGTATTGATTTATTGAACTTAACCATAAAATTAATTATGTTATTACCTTTAAATGAGGCAAATTTATTACGTCATTTACACATATAAAGAACAACATCAGACACAAACCTATTGAAAGATTGTCACAACCAAAGGTCTGATGACCAAACAAATTATACCTGGACCGGGCTGTTGTGAAGCCAGCCCGTCCAGTGAGCGCTTCTAAGCACAGGTCCCGGCAGGAAATAGACAAGGCATTTTTCCAAAAGTAAATTATATTTATTACCATGGGGAATCAAACCCACAACAACACAATATAGTATCGCATCCACACACAGTGGCAAACAACGGGCAACCTCCACACTCCACTCTGGTCAGTGGCAATGACACAATGAGGCGCCCGGATGGGTGTCACATGGCAGGCTTTATCCACCCGTCCTACCGAGGCTGATTGCCGACAGCTGCCGCTCATCAGGCAATCAGCACTCTCTAGAGGAGAGACGGGCGGCACCTGGGAAGGAGAAACAAAAAGGGGGCCAATACAACGGTGACACACATCAAATACAAATAACAAATATAACATATACTAACCTGATGTTTACAAACATGATAACAATGATAATGACCCACCCACGTACGTCACAAAGATGAATTCATATAAAGAACAACATCAGACACAAACCTATTGAACTAAAGACCTAATGAAAGATGAATTCAGATAAAGAACAACATCAGACACAAAGGTATTGAACTAAAGACCTAATGAAAGATGAATTCATATAAAGAACAACATCAGACACAAAGGTACTGAACTAAAGCCCTCATGAAAGATGTGTTCCTCAGTAAGAGGAAGAGAAACAAGTTGTCAGTGAGGACTCCAGCCAGCCTTTAGAGCAGGGCTCCATTATTCACCATGTGTTGACCTGAGGACCAGATTGATGTGGACTTAATGAATACATGTTGTTCATCAAAGGGAGCTCCATGTGAGCTGGTGGATTACAACTGTTGGCTTGTGTTGGTTTCTTATTCTAGAAGAGACTTGGGGTGCAGGTGAGGGGCGTGGCCACCGGGGGGCGCTGTGTGTGTGTGTGTGTGTGTGTGTGTGTGTGTGTGTGTGTGTGTGTGTGTGTGTGTGTGTGTGTGTGTGTGTGTGTGTGTGTGTGTGTGTGTGTGTGTGTGTGAGATAAGAGCAGTAGGCAGAGACAGAGAGAGAGAGAGTGTGTGTGTGTGTGTGTGTGTGTGTGTGTGTGTGTGTGTGTGTGTGTGTGTGTGTGTGTGTGTGTGTGTGTGTGTGTGTGTGTGTGTGTGTGTGTGTGTGAAATACTGTACTGTTATTTTGTTTATAATGTTCTCATTTGCTGTGTGAGAATGTTAGTTATTACTCTGTTCTTAATGTTCTCACTTGCTGTGTGTGTGTGTGTGTGTGTGTGTGTGTGTGTGTGTATTAGAATGAACTACATTTGCTGAAATAAAGTTGTTCCTATTGTTCTCCCTTGCTGAATGATAGTTGTTATGTTCTCAATGGCCCTTGCATTGAATGAGAATCGTGTGAAAAAGGTTGAGAACCACTGATGTAGTGTATATATCTAATATATATCTATATATATAGATATATATAATATATATCGATATATATTGATATATCGATATATATAGATATGTAGGAACAACTGTATTTCATTAAATGTAGTTTATTCAAATACACACACACACACACACACACACACACACACACACACACACACACACACACACACACACACACACTATCTCTCTCTGCCTACTGCTCTTATCTCTCTCACACACACACACACACACACACACACACACACACACACACACACACACACACACACACACACACACACACACACACACACACACACACACACACACACACACACAGTAAGTGAGGTCCTTAGGAACACACAATGAATAACAATAATAAAAACAACACTAACAACTATCATTCTCAAACAGCTCTCTCTCTCTCTCTCTCTCTCTCTCTCTCTCTCTCTCTCTCTCTCTCTCTCTCACAGACATATAAAAAATACACACACACACACACACACATACATACAAACACTTATAGACATACAGACACACACACAGTGCTGTGAGCTGATGAAGTGAATATTGATTTCCTTGTGTTGGGAACAACTTAGCACCACAGCATGTTAATTTATTAAAGATATGTTCTCCTGTACCTGCTCCTCGATGATCTCTAACCCCTACCTGCTTCTTAAGGACCTGTAATCCCTACCTGCTCATTTTTTACCTCTGACCCCTACCTGCTCCTTTTTGACCTCTGACCCCTACCTGCCCCTAAATGACCTCTGACCCATACCTGATTCTTAATGAACCCTAACGCCTACCTGCTCCTTAATGACCTCTGACCCCAACCTGCTCCTTAATGACCCCTAACCCCAACCTGCTCCTTAATGACCCGTAACCCCTACCTGCTCCTTAATGACCCCTAACCCCTACCAGCTCCTTCATTCAACATTCAAGATTTTTATTTTCCATATGCAACAAGTAGAATTGAATGCTTACTCCCCATTCCCTCCTGCAGTTTGAATTTATACTACAATTTAACACAATATACTATACTATGTACTATACTTACACTGTACTGTAACAAGACTGTACACAATAAAAAAGACAATAAAAATTACTATAAAGTTACTGATGGTGTCTGTGTTGAATTCTGCAAAGAAGCATTTAAAAAGCTTTTTAAAGTGCCAGTAGTGCAGCAGCATCATGAATACAGTGCAGAACAGTGCAGTAACTGTAATGAGTCCAGCAAAGTATGACAGTGTAATGTTAATGACAATGTTATGATAGTGGCAGCACTCCTAGCAGTTCAGTAGGTCACTGCCTGTGGATCAAACTATCCTTGAACCTGGTAGTCGTTGTACGGATGCTGCAGAACCGACGACCGGACGGTAGGGGGGAGAAGAGATGGAGCCCAGGGTGGTTGGGAACCTCGCAGGCATAACAGGTATAACAGACAACTGCAAAAACATTCAACCGCCCTCTTTAAGATGTATGCAGTGACAAACTGAATATGCTCCCTGGGGTTAAGTTAATGTTACATTTGGTTATGGGTGAGAGAAGTGGGAAAAGCTGTGACTCCTGTAAACGCTTAACGTTAGTAGTGTCCAACTCAACAGTGTACTGACCAGCAGTAATGTCCTTTATCCTGACTCTGGTAAACACTAATCTAAAGTCAATGATTAGAACCACTTATTGTTAGAAAAGTAAAAACTAAATAACGGTACAACTGCATCTGATCGTACGTCTGTTACATTTTAAATAGTTAGTATTTTTCAGTAATACGATATTGACAAGAAGACAGCTAGAGGTGGTAAACGCCTAATAAGATGGCTCAAGAGGAAGAGACTGTTGGTGAGGAAAAAACGATGCCCTGTGTGCAACTACAGAATGAAATTAAAACAAACCAACACGACCAAGGATGTGTCAGGGCAGGGAAGAGGTATAAGACCCGAATGCAGAGTGACAGAAGCCAGGTAGAACAGGTGTTTAATGATCGGCGCACACGCCGATTAACGCCAGCAAAAGGCAAAAGGTACAGACAGGGCAAATCCCAAAAGGTGGTCAAGGCAAGCAGAGGTCGTCAACAGGATGTCGAGGGTTGAGGCAGAGGTACAAAAAAGGTACAAAACAGGCTAAAACAAGGTCGTTCTCCAGGTGAGGGTCAAAGGACAGTGGATCAATAGACAGAACACAATGAACTTAACTCGATACGAACGTGATGCTTTTGGAAAAAATCTGGGTGATAATCCAGCATTGAGTAACACAACAGACATGGCTTGAATACAGCTTGGTCAATGAGGAGTGATTGACAACAGGTGAGTTCAGTGTGAAACGTCTGACAGGGAAAACACGGAGTGGCATCGTGGAACGGAGTCCGGTGACATCGCAGATCCAGGAAGCCCGCGGAGATCCAGGACTAGGAGCGGAAAGAGCTGGGTTGGACCGTGACAAGAGTGTACCTATTCTACTGAGTAAATGTACTGAGAATATAGCTATTATACTGAGTAAAGGTACTGACAATGTACCTATTATACTGAGTACACGTACTGACAATGTACCTATTATACTGAGTACAAGTACTGACAATGTACCTATTATACAGCATGTACTGAGTACTTGCTGTACTCACTACAGACTACAGTATCTTAGTCTTCTTCCTGCTGTAATAAAGTTATATATGATGATATATTACTGATACATATTGATGATACATCACAGATCAGAGTTGACTACAGTATCTTAGTCTTCTTCCTGCTGTAATAAAGTGATATATGATGATATATTAGTGATATATCTTGATGATACATCACAGATCAGAGTTGACTACAGTATCTCTGACTCTGTAACAAAGCATGATGAACCAGTTGGTCCAGTTCCCCTCCCAGTTCAGTTCCTTTCAGACTAACCTCTTCTAGGCTGTTGTTCCATGACTCACTCAGTCATGAACTATGTTTTGTTACAACTAAGTTAACTAATCTACTTTAAGTTCAAGTAGAAGTCTTGTTTATCATTTTCTAAGCAATATTTGTGTTTCTGCATTTCTGTTTTGGTCACTTTAAGAATCCCAGGATGTAACAGGAAGTGAGGTCATGTCAGTGACAGGTAGTGATGGGTAAGCAGGAAGTGAAATTAATCTCACGGAGAAGTATGTTTTATTGTTCTGAGCTAATCCAGTGACATCTACCGACATCTTATGCCTTTTTGTAGCATCTGGGGTATGTTTTCATTCTTTACATTGCTATGTATGATCGCAGATCATTATTTAGGAAATATGAAAACGTTGTGTAGTTAGGTCTATTGGGTAGTATTACTGATGAGCACATTGTCATTAGTCCCACACTGTCATTAGTCCCACACTGTCATTAGTCCCACACTGTCATTAGTCCCAAACTGTCATTAGTCCATTCCAGAATAAATACTAGACATAAATGCATGTACAATTGATAGGCTACTGTACATAAAAAGGATGCAATATGTTACATTTAGGTTAAAATACGTATTCGATAAATAACATGTAACTTGTAATAAATAGTAAAATATGGGATTTAGTTCATATTGAAGATAAGGGAAAATTGTTTAAAGCAAGCATAATAGTGATTATGTACATTTTGTATGTTTCAGTTTTACCCTTCCTTGCAACATCAATAAACCTGTGGACAAGTGTCTTCAGAGTCGTGGTCAGGGCGTTTATCTGGCTGTCAATTTATATAACTGGAACATATAGTGAGAGCTCTGATGACTAGAAGCTCAGACACACACAGTCTCTGACGATACTTTGAAATCAGAAGTGTACACACATTGTAACATGATGTCATTCATTATTCAGAAGCATACACTTTAATCAATATAGACTATTGATTATTACCGGCGACCTTGCGGCTCCCAAGCTGAGTCCTTATCCACTGAGCTACTGCCCCCCCTTGTGTGCGTCTCTATATGTGTGTTCTATGTGTGTGTTTGTGTGTATGTGTTTCCATATATGTGTGTGTGTGTGTATGTGTTTTTATGTGTGTATTTCTATATATATATATATATGTGTGTGTGTGTGTGTGTGTGTGTGTGTTTGTATTTATATATATATATATGTGTGTGTGTGGTAATGGATGCTTTTATATTGCACTTTTATCCAAAGCTACATTTTTTGTGTGTGAATGTGTGTATTTTATATTTGTGTGTGTTTATACTCTATGTGTGTGTGTGTGTGCGCGACACAGAGACACTGAGGAATCATAACCCCCAAACCCAAACCCAGGGAGGAGGTCCTCCTGGGTGAATGTGGACTGGAAGGTGTGGATGAGTGTCAGTGTGTCTGAGGACCCTCCTCCATCTGGGGACACTCTGTAGAAGGACAGAGAGCCAGCAGGCCGGTCCACATACACTCCTACTCTGTTAGAGGGGAGGAGATCCATGTCTGTTCTACTATTGTTGTACCAGACAGAGTAACCATCATCATAACAATAAAGACTCCAGGACTTGTTGCTGTATCCATGCAAGCTGTCATGACCCTCTCCTCTCCTAGTGATTCCTCTGTATGTCACTCCTATATCAACATATCCTCCTTTCCTCTCCATCTCCACCTCCCAGTAACAGCGGTCAGTCAGACCCTCTCTACACAACACCTGGGCCCAGTAGTCAAATCTCTCCAGGTGATCAGGAGACGACTCCTTCTCTCTTACCACCGTCACCTTCCTGTTGTCCTCAGACAGAGAGAGTCCTCTGTGGGCTGTGTTTGGGTCCAGTGTGAGTTCACTCTCATCTGATGGGAGAGAGAACCAAAGACATGATGAGTCTACACAGAAATACTCCTGATGAGGTCATCAAGATATGAGTCGTTTGGAGTCAGTTCAATAAACCCTTTAGAAATGGGTGGAGCCATGAATAACCACTGAGGAAGAAAAAGTACTTGATTGGAAAGTACTCTCTTGATTTATAGATAGGACATCATTAAACGTTAGCAGTTGCCAACGTTAACCTTGGATAACTACAATTGTGACTTTGATAGGAGAGGTGTTTCTAAGAATTGGTTGCCTAGTTTCCCAGGACCTAAAGTATGATGAAAATATATATTATTATATATTATATATATAATTATAACGTTATAGATTCATTATAATATATTAATATTTATATTATATATATAAGTATTATTATATAAAATATATTTATTCACATATATTATTAGATATATTTTAGATCATGTTCTGAATATAAAATACACATACAAGTATGATTAACAGCATCCTGATTATGATTGTCTAATAATAATAACACTCATAATACTCATCATTAATAAACACTATTGTTACAGTAATAATATATGTTGTATTTTACAGAAGAAGGATTCATTGTGATGGTTATGCATTATGTAAAAGATACCAACCATCATGTATCTCATCAATATATTAATATATTGATGAGATACATGATGTCCACCATCATGTTCATTCCCAGTAGGACGTCACCTCCTGCTGTGTGGATGGACTTTCAATCTGAGGAGTTAGTGTGTTGTTGTGATGACTCAAACTAAACAGACACTTACACTTCTTTAGAGTCGACCTCAGCAGCTTCTTCATCTCCATGTCCAGTTTCTCCTTCAGCTGATCCAGGGATCTCCTCAAGGTCCCTACGTATGACGGAGGAGGAGATACCTCCACTTTGGTCCAGTCCCTGGTGTTTGGAGGATTCTTCAGGGATCTGAAGCTCTGGAGGAAGTGGAGGTGGTCTTCAGTGTGTGAGAGCTGCTTCACCTCTGAGCTCCTATTGGTCAGATCTTTAACTTCCTGCTCCAGCTCTTTGATGTGGCCTTCAGCGTGTCTCTCTATGGATTTTAGTTTCTCTTGAACTGTTTGTTTTTGATCATCCGACACTTTTTAACGCAGCTCATCAGAGCGTCGAGGACCTGGTCACCATCGGCTAGCTCTCGGTCTGCGTCTTCTTTGCTGCGCGTTACTGCGTCTTTGATCTCCTGAACCTTTCTTTTTCTCTCCTGGATCATCTGCTGATCTTCAGACTCTATCTTCCCCAGCTGGGCCTTCTTCAGCTCATATTCCTCCTTCAGAAGTACAACAGGATGGGACCTGTGGTCCGTCTCTGTACAGAACTGACACACACACACCTGTTCAGTCTGGCAGAAGAGCTCCAGAAGTCGGCCGTGTTTCTTACACATCCTGTCTTCTAGACGGTCCTGAGGCTCGACCAGCTTATGTTTCTTCAGGCCTGCGACTCTCTGATGTGGCTCCAGGTGGGAGTGGCAGAAGGAGCTCTGACACACTAGGCAGGACTTGACAGCCTTCAGCTGAGTCCCGGTACAGACGTCACAGGGAACTTCTCCTGGTTCAACACAAGGCTGCTCTTTGACTGGTACGGACCGTCTAAACTGATCAACCATCTGAAGGTATTGACCCGTAGATCAGGTCCTGTGTGGAAAAGCTTGTCGCAAACAGGACATTTGAAGTGGACCTGGTCCTCCCAGAACGTGGTGATACAGGCTCTACAGAAGTTGTGTCCACATGGTGTGGAAACTGGACTCTTGAACACATCCTGACAGACGGAACAGGAAAAGTTCTCCTCAGACCAGGAAGATTTAGCAGAGGCCATTCCTAGAACACATTGTTGAAGTAAAAAAATTATAACATTATATTTGTTTACAATGTTTACCGCCCAACGCATCGTGGGATTTCCCCTCCCTACAATAAACACTACCCACCACAAACGGTGTCTGAAGAAGGCACGTAAAATTGTCCAAGACACCTCTCACCACAACCATGGACTGTTTACCCACCTCCCCTCGGGAGGCGCTACAGGAACCTTTGTTCCAAGTCAAGCAGGCTCAGGAACAGCTTCTTCCCCTCAGCTGTCATCTCTCTGAACTCTGTATCACGATGACTGTCCACCCCCCTCCCCACCACCTTGCCACCCCCCCTCTGCTGCCCCCCGTAAGAACTCTGACCTCTGCTCACTATACTCTATATCACCATCAATGTGTTCCAGTGCCTTGCACTGTTATCATAACTCCCTACCTCTACCTATAGTTTACATATTTATTGTTTACATGATAATGTGTACATTTGTACTGTACCTAACGTATATATATATATATATGTATAATTCTTAAACTGTTGATACAACTGCATATCCCTGCTCACTACCTGCTGTATATATTGTGGTACCCCAAGCTACCCTTGGGGTCCCACCAGGGCGAAGAAGAGGAGACTTACCTTTGGTTGCGTTGTGGGAGGCGTATATCTCCCAAGGGAGATACTTGGAGGGCTTTAGGACCCGGGGGAAGGCGAACGAGATCCCGGAGTGAAACGCACAGCTGACAACAATAAACACCTGAGTAAATCAGGTGCTTAAAAACACACAGGTAGAGGGTTGCTAAAAAAGAGAGAAGGGGGGTGAGAGGACCGAGACCTTGCTGCCGAGAGGTCCCGCCATATGCTGCTATGCTGTTATGCTGTTCTGCTGTTCTGTTTCCAGTTTTGACACGGAAGAAAGGAGAAGCCGTCGCACCCGGGAGCTTGGGAAGCCGCCAGAGGGTGAGAGGACCGCGGACCCGGCGTGAGACGCCGAAGACAAGCCTTTGTTGTTTTTCATTCCCTCCCTTAAACCCCTGAAGTTTAAAGAAATAAAAGGACATTTTCGTTTAACCCTCAAAAACCCGCTGTTTTTTTGCCTCCTTGAGCGTGGGCGCTCACATATGGTGGATGGATGCGGGCTTTCTGACCCAGCTCACAACCCGAAGACATGGATCCAGCGTTAAGGGAGGTGCTGACAACCGTGTTACAGTCACAGCAAACTTTGCAGAGGGCCATCACAGAGCTTTGTGAGCGCACAACGCAAAGAACCCCGGAAAAGGCAGAGATTGCCCCCTGTTCGTGAGATATTGGGAAGACCCCCAACCGGACAGAGGAAAGGGGCCAAAGAAGAGGTCTAAGTGGCGGAAGCCACAGAAAGTGTACCAAGCCTGGGCGGCCCCCTCCGATAACGAATCACCGGTCAGTCCAGAAGAGGAAGAGCCAAATCCCCCGGTAGGCCGACCTAGAACGAGGCAAACCCCTGCACCCCAACCACAGGAACCAGGGCAACCGTCCGGAAGCGGAGAGAGGGGCACCGGGGAGCATTTCTCAGAGTTCCTCCAATTCCAACCGGAGACTCCAGGGGGCGCCACAGAATTCAGCCGTGAGCAGCAGCAGGATCCAAATTTGGCCCAGGCCTGGAGGACGGCGGTGCTCGACAACGGGGAACAAGACGAGGTGAGTCAGCACAGGTTTCCATATTTTGCTGTAAAAAATGGACTTGTGTACAGAAGGTTTAAAAAAGGGGAAGAAGTAATTAATCAGCTACTGGTGCCAAGATCCTATGTCCCTAGGGTACTTTATCTAGCACACTCCCATGTCCTGGGAGCCCACCTAGGGGCTGAGAAAACCTGTGACAGAGTGACTTCCAGATTCTACTGGCCAGGGGTTAAGAGGGCGATTGAGGACTACTGTCGACACTGTTCAGAGTGCCAACTCCATAGTCCCAAGGTGACTTTCCACAATCCATTGGTGCCTCTTCCCATAATCGACGTTCCCTTTACACGGATTGGGATGGATATTGTGGGGCCACTTCCAAAGTCAAGTAGAGGGCACCGTTACATTCTGGTTATCCTGGATTACGCCACCAGATACCCAGAGGCGGTCCCCTTAAGAGCCGCTACGGGTAAGACCATTGCCAGAGAGCTCCTTCTCCTATGTAGTAGGGTGGGCATACCAGAAGAGATATTGACAGATCAGGGGTCCTGCTTCATGTCAAATGTAATGAAGGCCTTATGCCGTCTTCTGAAAGTGACTCAAGTTCGGACATCCGTCTATCACCCTCAGACCGATGGTTTGGTTGAGCGGTTCAACAAAACACTAAAGCAAATGCTAAGGAAAATGATAGACACAGACGGAAAAGACTGGGACCTACTATTACCATACCTCCTGTTTGCCATCCGGGAGGTACCCCAGGCATCCACAGGTTTTTCACCGTTTGAGTTGCTCTATGGCAGAAGACCAAGGGGCCTGCTGGACCTAGCTAAGGAGGCTTGGGAACAACAGCCCACCCGCCACACCACGGTGATAGAACATGTGGAGAAAATGCACCGCAGGATGAGTGAGGTTTGGCCCATGGTAAGAGAAAACATGCAACAAGCCCAGGAGACACAGGCAAGGCTTTATAACAGGGGGGCCCAAGTGAGGGAGTTCAGTCCAGGGGACAAAGTATTGGTCCTCGTCCCCACGCAAGAATGCAAATTTCTGGCCAGATGGCATGGTCCATATGAGGTGGTGGAAAGGGTTGGTCAAGTCAATTATAAAGTCAGACAGCTTGGGAGGAGACAGTCCAGCCAAATATACCATGTTAACCTGTTAAAAAGATGGCATGAACCCATGCAGATACAGGTACATGCACTGTCTACTTACCAGCCCTCACAGGAACCTCCTAAAGTCCCCATGGGAGAGCAACTGTCGCCACACCAGGTTCAAGACCTGACCGAGCTGCTGAGCCGGAACCGTGATGTCTTCTCAGACAAACCTGGGAGGACAACAGTAGTGGCCCACGACGTCGTCACGGAACCAGGGAAGAAGGTGCGGCTCAAACCATACAGAATACCAGAGGCCAGGAGAGAAGCCATCCGTGAAGAGGTAAAAACCATGCTAGAAATGGGAGTAATCGAGGAGTCACAAAGCTCCTGGTGCAGCCCAATCGTAATTGTACCAAAGCCAGATGGGACATTAAGGTTTTGCAATGACTTCAGACAGCTCAATGCAATCTCCAAGTTTGATGCTTATCCAATGCCCAGAGTAGATGAGCTGCTAGAGAGATTGGGGCCTGCCAGATTCATTAGCACCCTCGACCTTACACGTGGTTATTGGCAAGTGCCACTCACAGACAGGGCTAAAGAGAAAACTGCCTTTGCAACACCGGATGGTCTCTTCCACTACAAAGTCTTACCATTTGGGGTCCATGGGGCCCCAGCTACTTTCCAAAGGCTAATGGATAAAGTTCTTAGACCCCACAGGGAATATGCAGCAGCCTATATCGACGATATTGTGGTCCAGAGCACGGATTGGCAGACCCATCTACATCGCCTGGAGGCCGTCTTGGGAGCATTACGAGAGGCGGGGCTGACAGCCAAAGCAGCAAAGTGTCATCTGGGCCTGGAGGAGACGGACTATCTGGGCTACACGGTAGGAAGAGGCTGTGTGCGACCGCAGTCATCCAAGGTGGAGGCCATCGCCACATGGCCACGGCCAGGCACAAAGCGACAGCTTAGAACTTTCTTGGGTCTGGTGGGATATTACCGACAGTTCGTACCCAACTTTGCATCCCTAGCAGCTCCACTGTTCGAATTGACCAAGAAAGAAGGGAAGTGCAGTCTAAAATGGACTGGAGAAGCGGAAGAGGCCTTCCAGAGGCTGAGGGACAACCTCTGCAGGGAGCCGGTCCTGGCTACAGTAAACTTCTCACTTCCCTTTGTCTTACAGACGGATGCCTCAGAGGTGGGACTGGGCGCGGTGCTGTCTCAGGTAAAAGATGATGTAGAGCAGCCTATCACATACATCAGCCGGAAATTGCTACAGCATGAAAGAAACTATGCAACAGTGGAGAAGGAATGCCTAGCAATTAAATGGGCGATAGACAAACTGAAGTACTACTTAATTGGTAGGGAATTCACACTGGTAACAGACCATGCACCGCTGAAGTGGATGTCACTTAATAAGGAGAAAAATTCCCGAGTAACCCGGTGGTTCTTGGAGCTACAGAACTTCAGATTTAAGGTGGAACACAGAGCAGGGAAGCTACATGGGAATGCAGATGCCCTGTCCCGAAGGTCAGAATGCCTGTGGTCTGGGCCTGCCAAGGGTGCTCTGAAGTTGAGGGGAAGGATATGTGGTACCCCAAGCTACCCTTGGGGTCCCACCAGGGCGAAGAAGAGGAGACTTACCTTTGGTTGCGTTGTGGGAGGCGTATATCTCCCAAGGGAGATACTTGGAGGGCTTTAGGACCCGGGGGAAGGCGAACGAGATCCCGGAGTGAAACGCACAGCTGACAACAATAAACACCTGAGTAAATCAGGTGCTTAAAAACACACAGGTAGAGGGTTGCTAAAAGAGAGAGAAGGGGGGTGAGAGGACCGAGACCTTGCTGCCGAGAGGTCCCGCCATATGCTGCTATGCTGTTATGCTGTTCTGCTGTTCTGTTTCCAGTTTTGACACGGAAGAAAGGAGAAGCCGTCGCACCCGGGAGCTTGGGAAGCCGCCAGAGGGTGAGAGGACCGCGGACCCGGCGTGAGACGCCGAAGACAAGCCTTTGTTGTTTTTCATTCCCTCCCTTAAACCCCTGAAGTTTAAAGAAATAAAAGGACATTTTCGTTTAACCCTCAAAAACCCGCTGTTTTTTGCCTCCTTGAGCGTGGGCGCTCACAATATATATATATATATACGTATATACATGTATACACATTTACATTTATAGATATTTATCATGTCGACATAATTGCATACCCCTGCTCACTACCTGTTGAATACTTACACATATATACACATATAAATACATATAAATACATATATACTATATAAATACCTAAAATTCTGCACATATCTTAAACATACTTAAACATACAACTGTTCTGTTGACTTGTTCTGAATGATAACACATTAGAATCTATTCTAATCTAATGTTTAGACAACGGTTTAAACTCGTTCTAATGTTATGTATGTAATGTTATGAGAGAGAGAGAGAGGGAGAGAGAGAAAGAGTCAATTTAAAAATGATATTTTTAAAAATGTATTAATGTATTTAGACAACAGTTTAAAGTGGTTCTAATGTTCCTATATGTGTATATATCTCTATGTATATGAGTGATGGAGTAGCGTAGGGCTTGATATAAACATATAATACACATCTAATACTACATGAACTTAACAATGGTCCACCATCAAAGTGTGTCCGTTGGAACAGGCTCCCTGGTGCAGAACTAACTCTTTGAAGCCCTTGGTCAACACTCACTACTCACCTTAGAACGCTGTCCACCGCTTAGTTGGACAAAGGCTGGTGTCCTTTCAACTGTCTCTCTCCCCACGTCGAGTCTCAAAAAGAGCAACCGTCTCTCTCTCTCCACGCTGCGCCTTGCTGCTTAGGCTCCAGTAAGTTTAGTGAGAGAGAAGTAGGAGGGGGAGGAGAGAGAGAGATTTTTCTGTGTGTGTGTGTGTGTGTGTGTGTGTGTGTGTGTGTGTGGGAGTAGAGAGAAAGATGAGTCACTCATAATAGATTAAATTTCAATCGACATGTACTGACAAAGTACCTTTGTCATTATACACACACACACACACACACACACACACACACACACACACACACACAGATAGACTGAGATACACATCACACACCAATATACACATACACACTGTGGTGGAAATCTACGTGAATAAGAAGGCAAATTATCAATCAATAAGAACTGTCACACATGAACTCAATTAAGTTTGAAGATTTATCAAGCAAGCAGAACACAATGAACAAATACAAGTAGACAAGTGGCCAAACAGACAAATAAACAGACAGTCAGGCAACAGACAGACAACAGACAGACAAAGCTTTGTCGGGAGCCCCGAATCCTATGAGGTGAGGATAGGGAAGTCCACCGTAATGCTGGCAACACTCAGTATTTATTCCTTCTTAGGACTGCCCCTAAGACACTGTCTTTCACTCCAATGATGCAAGTCTTGACCATATGGCTCCACCACCCCCATCTCCAGCACGGGAACAGAGGAACTCTCGTGCAGGCAGAGGAAGCCAGAGGTGTTGAACCAGGAGCGGCCAAGCCTTTGATCCAGCTCAATAGTTGTATGCCAACCCCCCTTCAACAGCTGTAGACTGCAATAGCCACTGTCCCCCGCTGTGAGATAAACATTACAGTTGGTCAAGCAGGATAGGGATAAGGATAAGGATAAGGACAAGGACCCCTCAGGACAATAGAAACAAAAGGGTGATAGGGAGAATTACATTGATACATCACAAGGTCAAATAAACAGAGAGTGATAGAAGGGACAACATATGATTTTTCCATTACAACACATATACACAAACACACAAACAGATACACACACACACAAACACACACACACAAACAGACACAAACACAAACACAGACAGACACACACAGACACACACACACATACACTGTAAACCCGAATAAGTTAGCAGAACTCAAAAAAATTTAGGCAATCAATTGCCTCAAATTTTTTGAGTTGATCAACTCAAAAATCTCAAGTTCTCAGAACTCAAAAGTTTTGAGTTCTGAGAACTCAAAAGTTTTGAGTTTTCAGAACTCAAAAGTTTTGATTAGGTGCTACTTGATTATTTTCAGTTACTACGACTTAAAGTTTTCAGTTTTCTATCCGTGGGAATAAGTTAACAGAACTTAAAAAAATAAGTACACAACCACATTATTTGAACTTAATAAAAAATAGTTTTATATACACATAAGTCAAACATAAATACAATAGAATCACTATAATTAAACAACTTTACAACAGTTAAATATGGCAAATAAAATAAAAACAAATAGAAAAATAGAAAAAATGAACAGTGCACATTGTGTAGTAGGCCTATTGATAAATGTGTAGAAAGAAGGATACCTCAGTGAGGTATTATTGAAGGCCTTCTGAATCAAAGTTCTTTGCTTACTTCTTAAGGCATTATTGTGACAAAGGGAAAGAACTTTGATTCACAATAATAATACCTCACCCCACATCCTTTCTACACATTTATCATCAAGTCATTCTTGAGTGTCTGCAAACTGGGCGACAGTTTACCAGCTTCTAGACCAAGTACAATCTTCTGAACGAATTCAAAAGTGTTGGTCAGCGCTTTAGGATAGCTGAGGTGTAGTGCATAAATCAGTCCAAACATGACCAGGAAGGCATCACCAAATCTGGGGAGGCTGATCACGATGTCACTTTCGAGGACGACAGAGATTTTCACAGGCTGGTAGTGAACTGGACTTGTGTCATGGTCACTGATGACAGTAAGGAGGGCCACAGCAACATCGTCAAGCTCTGGCTCATCAGGCTCCTGAATGAATGAAAGAGACATACTAATCACAAACTAATCCATGGTTTCTACTAATATAAGAGTTAAATAGAATTATTTTTTCCACAAAATAGTACTTAATTTATTTTATAACGTTTTATTTGGTTATTGTTGTTGACAAATCATCTCTCCTTATCATTTAAGTACTGCTGGTGCAGCACAAAGCTAAGTATATGGAGTTATGTTTGTAAGTTGTAAGTAAAAACAGAAGATGCGTGTTCTGGACACAGGAATCAGCCAAGTTACCAGAGAATCTAAGTGGCGGGAGATAGACTGATACTAAGCTCAAGAACACATACAGGAAAATGTTTTACTGAACTTCTTATCGCTTTGAACAAAACACCAAGCCAGTTCATTTGTAGTAGGGTGAAATAAAACAGACCATACCTCTCCAAATCACACAAACTGTATGGATAGACTAAACAAGGGTAAGTCCTAAAACATGTTAGTATTTTGATTAACTGTTCACTTAATATACAGTGGTACTGTTCATTATTTAAGCAGACTCACTGTGCAGGTTCTGAAAAATCCAGAGACTTCCTCGTTCAGATACACAGGAAGTGCATGGAGAACAGTGGTGCGCCTGGTGTGGATGTCATGGATTTCCTATTAAGATAAAAACAGAAGTGTATATACTGAAAAGTTTACTGAACAATGTTGATTTTAAACAGTCCAATCAGAACATATGTCCACAAATAACCTCTACACATCTTTAATGCAATCAGACAAATAGCAAACACAAAGTGGACTAATTGTAAAATGTAAAAGCTCATTTGAATCATTGAAGCTGTCCAATGTTAGAGGTTCAACCTACGACATGTATAATAATCTATTCACCTGTTCATCGTGGATTCGTAAAATGTCTGCCAACGCAACTGCTGTGGTCCCAGTTTTGGACGCCTTCTGTCGAAATAACGTCATCAATCTACGAATATGGCGGTCAAGCTCTGCGTAGAAGGTGTTGGGCAGGTTCCGGTTTGTAACCATCTGGAACTCTGCATACACCTACATTTAAAAACAGCATAAGGACAATACATCAACATCAATTAGTCAGTTCAACTTGGAGGATCTCTTAAACTTCTATAATGCAGCAAATAGCCGCCAAATGAGTAAGAACCACAACTTTCACTTTAAACCACACAGAATGTGCAATATGTTAACACATGAAAAAAATATCCATATTACCACAGACTCTATTTTAAGAGCAGGCCAGGTCCATGAGCTCGTTCACTGGTGGGCAGGAGTTTACTATGGTCTGTCCGCGCAGGGCAAATGTGGTCTGCATCATCTTGGTAATGAGAGGCAGGTTCTTCTCAGTCTTCTTCAGTTCTTCAGCAATTGTCTGCCTCAACTGCACGCAATCAGTATAGAGGCATGGAAGAGGGCTGTGCTGCAGTCTGTAGTGTTTAAATAACTGTATTCTGGAAGTGAAAGAAGGAGCGCACAACTTACACTGCCAGACCATATCGGAACAAGCCACCTGAAAGGAAAAAAAAATTACAAAGTTTAGACCTCCATCAACAACATTCAAACCAGAATTACTTACAACTCAATATAACAAAAAGTTCATTACTATTAGCTTACAAAAATGGAATACAGAATACACAATACTGCTGTCCGGTCGGAAACCCAGGCTGTAAAAGCCAGCTGGCTAGCTAATGACCGGCTAGCCATAAGTTATCCCTTACACGTGTTCTAACCACCATGAATGGAAGGAAACCACATGCTCGAAATTTTAACACCGTTTTGGGCTTCGGTTTGGTTTAGATAGCGAGCAAGTTAGTAACCAGAGTTAGCTCTTAAAAACAAGATTCATTTTCCCATAACCTGAATACATATACATTTACATTACATTTAGGGCATTTGTCAGACGCTTTATCCAAAGCGACTTACAAAGAGTACAATTGTTGAAGACAGCAATATATCTCCGTGGTGCATAAAGATAAGAAAAAGAGTAGGTTTCAAGCATTCCTGCTTCCTGCTGAATAGTGCAACGTTACATGAGCCTTACACATGTGCTCTGCACTACACCAACATGCGAGACTAGCGAGAACAATTGAGCGAAATTATATTTTTAAGTCAGGTAGATTAAATTAGCAGAAATAACTAACTATAATTGGTATAATGTATGTGATGTATCTATTAATTAATACTGAAAGTAACTTACCATGCACCTTGGACAAGATCTTGGAGTTCTTCAATGCGGTTGGGGGGAGGAGAGCAAATGATTGCGGTGGAGGGGGGTGGAGTGGGGGAGGGGGGTGGAGCGAATCAAATGGGGGTGGGGGGGGGGTTGAAACCGCCCGTCAAGGGGAGAGGGGGAGGGGCGTGTTGCTGAAACAGTTCATGGAGGGGGGAGGGGCGTGTTGCTGAAATATCGTCTGACCCTCAAGGGGGGCGACTAGACCAATGTGTGCGTTCATGCAGCGTTTCAGCTGGTAAGGTTTCCATGGCTAAAACCTTGCCGCCACACCATACATTTGATAATAAAGAATAGGGCTGTCAAGGTTAATGCGTTACTAACGCGTCGCCGTTAACGCCCCCCCGTTCGGACCTGAAGTCCCGCCGCCACCCTCCCCCCCCACCCCCACCGCTGGCCATCGCGACCTGAATCCCCCCCCCGTCTGACACCCATGAGATCAATTCCACAGGAATCACTGCTTCCATGAGTATATACCACACACCCAACCCCAGATAAATGCCAGAAGAACCCATGCCTATGTGGATTATAGACCAAAGATCGTACCTCTTGTCTTGTGTTCTGACCGACACGAGTGCGCGCTATATACAGAGTCATCATATACAGTCCTTTAAAGTCCTCCCCAATACCCACTATAATGTTACTGACATCAGACACATGCAGTAATGTTGAAACAATAGAAATCAGTGGAATTTATCATTTTGAATATGTAATTACTTAATTATTAAAATTATTTTATTTTATTTTATTATTATTATATTATATTAATAAAATATTATATTATTATATTATTATAATTATGATTTAATTATTTAATTCTCGTGCTTAAGTTATGCTTTTAAGTTATGCTTACTTAATACACAAATAGTTCAAGTCAATCAAGTTAATCAATCAAGTTAAGTTGCAGTTACTCAAAAAAGGACGACAAGTCACACAAACTCAACATTTTTAAGTTCGTAGAACTTTTTTGAAACTTTGAGTACACACTACTTAATCTATTTGATTACTTTGAACGTTCGGGTTTACAGTGTACACAAACACGAACAGATACAGACACACACACATACACACACACAGACACACACACACAGACACACACACACACACACACACACAAACAGATTGAGATCCCTACAAGGGAAGGAAAGGACGGGGGAAGGGAATCTTCACTTGATAACTGACTAGCAGGAACCTGCTGGGTTCACCCTGTCCCAGTTAGACGAGCTCCTGATTTCCTCCTCAATGTCTGCAGGCCCTCGCTGACTAAGCATCCAGAATTAACATATACAAAGAAATAAAAGGAAAATAAGAAAGAGAAAACAATAATATCAAATTAATTTTTGAATTCCTAATTCCTAATTGTAAATCTTAAAATAGCAAAACTGAACCTTAATTATGTCATTACTTTTAACTTGGTCACAGTTGTAAAAGTTTGAACCATTGTTATTTGCTTCATGCATTCACACAATGAGCAAACCTCCACGTCCATTGGACCTCTAGAAGGTCTCCCAGATACGGACCTCCCTTGCAACGCCTCTTGAACTCAGTTCCCCATTCTCTCGGTACCTCTTTCTTTCTCAGTACCCTCTTCCTCTTTCGCTCAGTATCTCTTACACTCGGTATCCTTTTCATTCTCTTTAACTCATATCCATTATTTCACTCATTCACAAAACACCTTGATACGTTGTTCCTCCGAACAGCAAAGCTGCCGGGGCAATAAAACAAACACACATCAATCCAACACACTCTCCAACTCACAGACTGTCAGTCTCAGACACTCAAACGTCTGCGCTTATCCAGGTTTCTCCTAAACCTTGGTGTAGTAATAAACCTCTCCTCATAAACCCTGAGTTGGTGATTAAGACCAAAGCCAAATACTTGATGTGTACTAGAAAGACACACATTGTTATATCATAAACCATAGAGTTGTCTCACTTTAGTTTACTCCATTTAAGACGGACACAGGTTTACAAAACATTTTAATTGGTGTTGTTCTACTACTACTACTTGAATAGCTCATTTAGGGTTAGTAGGTTTTTTATTTTAAGTATCATAACCCCTTCTTGTTTATCTTTAACTTATTTTAGGTGTAATCTCTTAGTTGATAGTTGCTATACATGTTTGTTGCTTCCTCGCGCTCTAAGTGATCCCAGGTGTTTCCCATCATAATCCGGCCGGCTGAGGCCAATGAACACCTGGGATCTTCCCTACTTAAGGCCCACGAAGACCGACGTCGGGGCTTGACCATCGCGCACCTTACTGAGAACCTTATGGCTCCAACCCCCCCCACTCCAATGACCCTATCCGCCTTCCACACTCTGGACCATCTCCCCGCGTCGACCACCCCACATAACCTATCCTACCTTGTTGTGGTTTTTAGAGTTTGTGGAAATTTTTCAGGAAAGACATTTTCCGTTGTTTAGGTTGTCCTGTGTCTCTTCTTCTGGGTTCTCTGGCACATTTGGCTGGCCGGTCTCGTTGGGTCCTAACAGAATGGTCAAGACTACATTGAGCCAAGCCGAGAACCCAGAAGCAGGGAGGGGGACACCACCTGAGTTACGCTAGCTCCCCACGTCTCTAGTTCCTTGCTCCCAGGCTAGCTCCCAGTGTCTCCAGTTCCTAGCTCCCAGGCTAGCTCCCTGTGTCTCCATTTCCTCAGCTCCCAGTCTAGCTCGCTATTCCCAGGCTAGCTCGCTATGTCTCCAGCTCCTAGCTTCAAGGCTAGCTCAGTGTCCCCAGCTTCTAGCTTCCAGAATAGCTCCTTGTGTTTCCAGTTCCTAGTTTCCAGGCTAGCTCCTTGTGTCTCCAGCTCCCAGCTTCCAGGCTAGCTCCCTGTGTCTCCAGTTCCTAGCTTCCAGGCTAGCTCCCTGTGTCTCCAGTTGCTAGCTCCGAGGCTAGCTCCCTGTGTCTCCTGTACCTAGCTCCCAGGCTAGCTCCCTGTGTCTCCAGTTCCTAGCTCCCAGGCTAGGTCCCTTTGTCTCCGGTTCCAAACTCCCAGGCTAGCTCCCTGTTTCTCCAGTTCCAATCTTCCAGGCTAGCTCCCTGTGTCTCTAGTTCCTAGCTCCCAGGCTAGCTCCCCATGTCTCTAGTTCCTAGCTTCCAGGCTAGCTCCTAATGTGAAACTAGTTCCTAGCTCCAAGACAAGCTCCCTGTGTCTCCAGTGCCTAGCTCTCAGGCTAGCTCCCTGTGTCTCCAGTCCCTAGCGTCCAGGCTAGCTCCCTGTGTCTCCAGTTCCTAGCTCCCAGGCTAGCTCCCTGTGTCTCCAGTTCCTAGCTCCCAGTGTCTCCAGTTCCTAGCTCCCAGGCTAGCTCCCTGTGTCTCCAGTTGCTAGCTCCGAGGCTAGCTCCCTGTGTGTCCTGTACCTAGCTTCCAGGCTAGCTCCCTGTATCTCCAGTTCCTAGTTTCCAGGCTATCTCCTTGTGTCTCCAGCTCCTAGCTCCCAGGCTAGCTCCCCATGTCTCTAGTTCCTAGCCCCCAGGCTAGCTCCCCACGTCTCTAGTTCCTAGCTTCCAGGCTAGCTCCTCGTGTCTCCAGTTCCTAGCTCCAAGGCAAGCTCCCTGTGTCTCCAGTTCCTAGCTCCCAGGCAAGCTCCCTGTGTCTCCAGTCCCTAGCATCCGGGCTAGCTCCCTGTGTCTCCAGTTCCTAGCTCCCAGGCTAGCTCCCTGTGTCTCCAGTTCCTAGCTCCCAGTGTCTCCAGTTCCTAGCTCCCAGGCTAGCTCCCTATGTCTCCAGTTGCTAGCTCCGAGGCTAGCTCCCTGTGTCTCCTGTACCTCGCTCCCAGGCTAGCTCCCTGTGTCTCCAGTTCCTAGTTCCCAGGCTAGCTCCCTGTGTCTCCAGTTCCTAGCTCCCAGGCTAGCTCCCTGTGTCTCCAGTTCCTAGCTCCCAGTGTCTCCAGTTCCTAGCTCCCAGGCTAGCTCCCTGTGTCTCCAGTTGCTAGCTCCGAGGTTAGCTCCCTGTGTCTCCTGTACCTAGCTCCCAGGCTAGCTCCCTGTGTCTCCAGTTCCTAGCTCCCAGGCTAGCTCCCTGTGTCTCCGGTTCCAAACTCCCAGGCTAGCTCCCTGTTTCTCCAGTTCCAAGCTTCCAGGCTAGCTCCCTGTGTCTCTAGTTCCTAGCTCCCAGGCTAGCTCCCTGTGTATCCTGTTCCTATTTCCCAGGCTAGCTCCCTGTGTCTCCGGTTCCAAGCTCCCAGGCTAGCTCCCTGTGTCTCCAGTTCCAAGCTTCCAGGCTAGCTCCTTGTGTCTCCAGTTCCTAGCTCCCAGGCTAGCTCCCTGTGTCTCCAGTTCCTAGCTCCCAGGCTAGCTCCCTGTGTCTCCGGTTCCAAGCTCCCAGGCTAGCTCCCTGTGTCTCCAGTTCCAAGCTTCCAGGCTAGCTCCTTGTGTCTCCAGTTCCTAGCTCCCAGGCTATCTCGCTATGTCTCCAGCTCCTAGCTTCCAGGCTAGCTTAGTGTCCCCAGCCTCTATCTTCCAGAATAGCTCCTTGTGTCTCCAGTTCCTAATTTCCAGGCTAGCTCCTTGTGTCTCCAGCTCCCAGCTTCCAGGCTAGCTCCCTGTGTCTCCATTTCCTAGTTTCCAGGCTAGCTCCCTGTCCCCAGTTCCTAGCTTCCAAGCTATCCCCGTGTGTCCCCAGCTCCTAGCTTCCAGGCTAGCTTCGTGTGTCTCCAGTTCCTAGCTCCCAGGCTAGCTCCCTGTGGATCCTGTTCCTAGCTCCCAGGCTAGCTCCCTGTGTCTCCAATTCCTAGCTCCCAGGCTAGCAGCTCGCTATGTCTCCAGCTCCTAGCTTCTAGGCTAGCTCAGTGTCCCTAGCTTCTAGCTTCCAGAATAGCTCCTTGTGTCTCCAGTTCCTAGCTCCCAGCCTAGCTCCTTGTGTCTCCAGTTCCTAGTTTCCAGGCTAGCTCCTTGTGTCTCCAGCTCCTAGCTTCCAGGCTAGCTCCCTGTGTCTCCAGTTCCAAGTTCCCAGGCTAGCTCATTGTGTCTCCAGTTCCTAGCTTCCAAGCTATCCCCGTGTGTCCCCAGCTCCTAGATTCCAGGCTAGCTTCGTGTGTCTCCAGTTCCTAGCTCCCAGGCTAGCTCCCTGTGGATCCTGTTCCTAGCTCCCAGGCTAGCTCCCTGTGTCTCCAATTCCTAGCTCCCAGGCTAGCAGCTCGCTATGTCTCCAGGTCCTAGCTTCTAGGCTAGCTCAGTGTCCCTAGCTTCTAGCTTCCAGAATAGCTCCTTGTGTCTCCAGGTCCTAGCTCCCAGGCTAGCTCCTTGTGTCTCCAGTTCCTAGTTCCCAGGCTAGCTCCTTGTGTCTCCAGCTCCTAGCTTCCAGGCTAGCTCCCTGTGTCTCCAGTTCCAAGTTCCCAGGCTAGCTCATTGTGTCTCCAGTTCCTAGTTTCCAGGCTAGCTCCTTGTGTCTCCAGCTCCTTGCTTCCAGGCTACCTCCCTGTGTCTCCAGTTCCTAGCTCCCAGGCTAGCTCCCTGTGTCTCCATTTCCTCGCTCCCAGTCTAGCTCGCTATTCCCAGGCTAGCTCCCTGTGTCTCCAGTTCCTAGTTTCCAGGCTAGCTCCTTGTGTCTCCAGCTCCTAGCTCCAAGGCTATCTCCTTGTGTCTCCAGTTCCTAGTTTCCAGGCTAGCTCCTTGTGTCTCCTGCTCCTAGCTTCCAGGATTGCTCCCTGTGTCTCCAGTTCCAAGTTCCCAGGCTAGCTCATTGTGTCTCCAGTTCCTAGTTTCCATGCTAGCTCCTTGTGTCTCCAGCTCCTAGCTTATAGGCTAGCTCCCTGTGTCTCCAGTTCCTAGCTCCCAGGCTAGCTCCCTGTGTCTCCATTTCCTCGCTCCCAGTCTAGCTCGCTATTCCCAGGCTAGCTCGCTATGTCACCAGCTCCTAGCTTCAAGGCTAGCTCAGTGTCCCCAGCTTCTAGCTTCCAGAATAGCTCCTTGTGTTTCCAGTTCCTAGTTTCCAGGCTAGCTCCTTGTGTCTCCAGCTCCCAGCTTCCCGGCTAGCTCCCTGTGTCTCCAGTTCCTAGTTTCCAGGCTAGCTCCTTGTGTCTCCAGCTCCTAGCTCCCAGGCTAGCTCCCCATGTCTCTAGTTCCTAGCTCCCAGGCTAGCTCCCCACGTCTCTAGTTCCTAGCTCGAAGGCAAGCTCCCTGTGTCTCCAGTTCCTAAATCCCAGGCTAGCTCCCTGTGTCTCCAGTCCCTAGCGTTCAGGCTAGCCCCCTGTGTCTCCAGTTCCTAGCTCCCAGGCTAGCTCCCTGTGTCTCCGGTTCCAAACTCCCAGGATAGCTCCCTGTGTCTCCAGTTCGAAGCTTCCAGGCTAGCTCCCTGTGTCTCCAGTTCCTAGCTCCCAGGCTAGCTCCCTGTGTATCCTGTTCCTATTTCCCAGGCTAGCTCCCTGTGTCTCCGTTCCAAGCTCTCAGGCTTGCTCCCTGTGTCTCCAGTTCCAAGCTTCCAGGCTAGCTCCCTGTCTCCAGTTCCTAGCTCCCAGGCTAGCTCCCTGTGTCTCCATTTCCTAGCTCCCAGGCTATCTCGCTATGTCTCCAGCTCCTAGCTTCCAGGCTAGCTCAGAGTCCCCAGCCTCTAGCTTCCAGAATATCTCCTTGTGCCTCCAGTTCCTAATTTCCAGGCTAGCTCCTTGTGTCTCCAGCTCCCAGCTTCCAGGCTAGCTCCCTGTGTCTCCATTTCCTAGTTTCCAGGCTAGCTCCCTGTCCCCAGTTCCTAGCTTCCAAGCTATCCCTGTGTGTCCCAGCTCCTAGCTTCCAGGCTAGCTTCGTTTGTCTCCAGTTCCTAGCTCCCAGGCTAGCTCCCTGTGGATCCTGTTCCTAGCTCCCAGGCTAGCTCCCTGTGTCTCCAATTCCTAGCTCCCAGGCTAGCTCGCTATGTCTCCAGCTCCTAGCTTCTAGGCTAGCTCAGTGTCCCTAGCTTCTATCTTCCAGAATAGCTCCTTGTGTCTCCTGTTCCTAGTTTCCAGGCTAGCTCCTTGTGTCTCCAGCTCCTAGCTTCCAGGCTAGCTCCCTGTGTCTCCAGTTCCAAGTTCCCAGGCTAGCTCATTGTGTCTCCAGTTCCTAGTTTCCAGGCTAGCTCCTTGTGTCTCCAGCTCCTAGCTTCCAGGCTAGATCCCTGTGTCTCCAGTTCCTAGCTCCCAGGCTAGGTCCCTTTGTCTCCGGTTCCAAACTCCCAGGCTAGCTCCCTGTTTCTCCAGTTCCAATCTTCCAGGCTAGCTCCCTGTGTCTCTAGTTCCTAGCTCCCAGGCTAGCTCCCCATGTCTCTAGTTCCTAGCTTCCAGGCTAGCTCCTAATGTGAAACTAGTTCCTAGCTCCAAGACAAGCTCCCTGTGTCTCCAGTGCCTAGCTCTCAGGCTAGCTCCCTGTGTCTCCAGTCCCTAGCGTCCAGGCTAGCTCCCTGTGTCTCCAGTTCCTAGCTCCCAGGCTAGCTCCCTGTGTCTCCAGTTCCTAGCTCCCAGTGTCTCCAGTTCCTAGCTCCCAGGCTAGCTCCCTGTGTCTCCAGTTGCTAGCTCCGAGGCTAGCTCCCTGTGTGTCCTGTACCTAGCTTCCAGGCTAGCTCCCTGTATCTCCAGTTCCTAGTTTCCAGGCTATCTCCTTGTGTCTCCAGCTCCTAGCTCCCAGGCTAGCTCCCCATGTCTCTAGTTCCTAGCTCCCAGGCTAGCTCCCACGTCTCTAGTTCCTAGCTTCCAGGCTAGCTCCTCGTGTCTCCAGTTCCTAGCTCCAAGGCAAGCTCCCTGTGTCTCCAGTTCCTAGCTCCCAGGCAAGCTCCCTGTGTCTCCAGTCCCTAGCATCCGGGCTAGCTCCCTGTGTCTCCAGTTCCTAGCTCCCAGGCTAGCTCCCTGTGTCTCCAGTTCCTAGCTCCCAGTGTCTCCAGTTCCTAGCTCCCAGGCTAGCTCCCTATGTCTCCAGTTGCTAGCTCCGAGGCTAGCTCCCTGTGTCTCCTGTACCTCGCTCCCAGGCTAGCTCCCTGTGTCTCCAGTTCCTAGTTCCCAGGCTAGCTCCCTGTGTCTCCAGTTCCTAGCTCCCAGGCTAGCTCCCTGTGTCTCCAGTTCCTAGCTCCCAGTGTCTCCAGTTCCTAGCTCCCAGGCTAGCTCCCTGTGTCTCCAGTTGCTAGCTCCGAGGTTAGCTCCCTGTGTCTCCTGTACCTAGCTCCCAGGCTAGCTCCCTGTGTCTCCAGTTCCTAGCTCCCAGGCTAGCTCCCTGTGTCTCCGGTTCCAAACTCCCAGGCTAGCTCCCTGTTTCTCCAGTTCCAAGCTTCCAGGCTAGCTCCCTGTGTCTCTAGTTCCTAGCTCCCAGGCTAGCTCCCTGTGTATCCTGTTCCTATTTCCCAGGCTAGCTCCCTGTGTTTCCGGTTCCAAGCTCCCAGGCTAGCTCCCTGTGTCTCCAGTTCCAAGCTTCCAGGCTAGCTCCTTGTGTCTCCAGTTCCTAGCTCCCAGGCTAGCTCCCTGTGTCTCCAGTTCCTAGCTCCCAGGCTAGCTCCCTGTGTCTCCGGTTCCAAGCTCCCAGGCTAGCTCCCTGTGTCTCCAGTTCCAAGCTTCCAGGCTAGCTCCTTGTGTCTCCAGTTCCTAGCTCCCAGGCTATCTCGCTATGTCTCCAGCTCCTAGCTTCCAGGCTAGCTTAGTGTCCCCAGCCTCTATCTTCCAGAATAGCTCCTTGTGTCTCCAGTTCCTAATTTCCAGGCTAGCTCCTTGTGTCTCCAGCTCCCAGCTTCCAGGCTAGCTCCCTGTGTCTCCATTTCCTAGTTTCCAGGCTAGCTCCCTGTCCCCAGTTCCTAGCTTCCAAGCTATCCCCGTGTGTCCCCAGCTCCTAGCTTCCAGGCTAGCTTCGTGTGTCTCCAGTTCCTAGCTCCCAGGCTAGCTCCCTGTGGATCCTGTTCCTAGCTCCCAGGCTAGCTCCCTGTGTCTCCAATTCCTAGCTCCCAGGCTAGCAGCTCGCTATGTCTCCAGCTCCTAGCTTCTAGGCTAGCTCAGTGTCCCTAGCTTCTAGCTTCCAGAATAGCTCCTTGTGTCTCCAGTTCCTAGCTCCCAGCCTAGCTCCTTGTGTCTCCAGTTCCTAGTTTCCAGGCTAGCTCCTTGTGTCTCCAGCTCCTAGCTTCCAGGCTAGCTCCCTGTGTCTCCAGTTCCAAGTTCCCAGGCTAGCTCATTGTGTCTCCAGTTCCTAGCTTCCAAGCTATCCCCGTGTGTCCCCAGCTCCTAGCTTCCAGGCTAGCTTCGTGTGTCTCCAGTTCCTAGCTCCCAGGCTAGCTCCCTGTGGATCCTGTTCCTAGCTCCCAGGCTAGCTCCCTGTGTCTCCAATTCCTAGCTCCCAGGCTAGCAGCTCGCTATGTCTCCAGGTCCTAGCTTCTAGGCTAGCTCAGTGTCCCTAGCTTCTAGCTTCCAGAATAGCTCCTTGTGTCTCCAGGTCCTAGCTCCCAGGCTAGCTCCTTGTGTCTCCAGTTCCTAGTTTCCAGGCTAGCTCCTTGTGTCTCCAGCTCCTAGCTCCAAGGCTATCTCCTTGTGTCTCCAGTTCCTAGTTTCCAGGCTAGCTCCTTGTGTCTCCTGCTCCTAGCTTCCAGGATTGCTCCCTGTGTCTCCAGTTCCAAGTTCCCAGGCTAGCTCCTTGTGTCTCCAGCTCCTAGCTTCCAGGCTAGATCCCTGTGTCTCCAGTTCCTAGCTCCCAGGCTAGCTCCCTGTGTCTCCATTTCCTCGCTCCCAGTCTAGCTCGCTATTCCCAGGCTAGCTCCCTGTGTCTCCAGTTCCTAGTTTCCAGGCTAGCTCCTTGTGTCTCCAGCTCCTAGCTCCCAGGCTTGCTCCCCATGTCTCTAGTTCCTAGCTCCCAGGCTAGCTCCCACGTCTCTAGTTCCTAGCCTCCAGGCTAGCTCCCTGTGTCTCCAGCTCCTAGTTTCCAGAGCTAGCTCCTCGTGTCTCCAGTTCCTACCTCACAGGCTAGCTCTCTGTCTCCAGTTCCTAGCTCCCAGGCTAGCTCCCTGTGTCTCCAGATCCTAGCTTCCAGATTATCTCCATGTCCCCAGCTCCTAGCTTCCAGGCTAGCTCCCAGTGTCTCCAGTCCCTAACTCCCAGGCTAGCGCCCTGTGTCTCCAGTACCTAGCTCCCAGGCTAGCTCCTTGTGTCTCCAGTTCCTAGTTTCCATGCTAGCTCCTTGTGTCTGCAGCTCCTAGCTTCCAGGCTAGCTCCCTGTGTCTCCAGTTCCAAGTTCCCAGGCTAGCTCATTGTGTCTCCAGTTCCTAGTTTCCAGGCTAGCTCCTTGTGTCTCCAGCTCCTTGCTTCCAGGCTACCTCCCTGTGTCTCCAGTTCCTATCTCCCAGGCTAGCTCCCTGTGTCTCCATTTCCTCGCTCCCAGTCTAGCTCGCTATTCCCAGGCTAGCTCCCTGTGTCTCCAGTTCCTAGTTTCCAGGCTAGCTCCTTGTGTCTCCAGCTCCTAGCTCCAAGGCTATCTCCTTGTGTCTCCAGTTCCTAGTTTCCAGGCTAGCTCCTTGTGTCTCCTGCTCCTAGCTTCCAGGATTGCTCCCTGTGTCTCCAGTTCCAAGTTCCCAGGCTAGCTCATTGTGTCTCCAGTTCCTAGTTTCCATGCTAGCTCCTTGTGTCTCCAGCTCCTAGCTTACAGGCTAGCTCCCTGTGTCTCCAGTTCCTAGCTCCCAGGCTAGCTCCCTGTGTCTCCATTTCCTCGCTCCCAGTCTAGCTCGCTATTCCCAGGCTAGCTCGCTATGTCTCCAGCTCCTAGCTTCAAGGCTAGCTCAGTGTCCCCAGCTTCTAGCTTCCAGAATAGCTCCTTGTGTTTCCAGTTCCTAGTTTCCAGGCTAGCTCCTTGTGTCTCCAGCTCCCAGCTTCCAGGCTAGCTCCCTGTGTCTCCAGTTCCTAGTTTCCAGGCTAGCTCCTTGTGTCTCCAGCTCCTAGCTCCCAGGCTAGCTCCCATGTCTCTAGTTCCTAGCTCCCAGGCTAGCTCCCCACGTCTCTAGTTCCTAGCTCCAAGGCAAGCTCCCTGTGTCTCCAGTTCCTAGCTCCCAGGCTAGCTCCCTGTGTCTCCAGTCCCTAGCGTCCAGGCTAGCCCCTGTGTCTCCAGTTCCTAGCTCCCAGGCTAGCTCCCTGTGTCTCCGGTTCCATAGCTCCCAGGATAGCTCCCTGTGTCTCCAGTTCCAAGCTTCCAGGCTAGCTCCCTGTGTCTCCAGTTCCTAGCTCCCAGGCTAGCTCCCTGTGTATCCTGTTCCTATTTCCCAGGCTAGCTCCCTGTGTCTCCGGTTCCAAGCTCCCAGGCTAGCTCCCTGTGTCTCCAGTTCCAAGCTTCCAGGCTAGCTCCCTGTCCCCAGTTCCTAGCTTCCAAGCTATCCCTGTGTGTCCCAGCTCCTAGCTTCCAGGCTAGCTTCCTTGTGTCTCCAGTTCCTAGCTCCCAGACTAGCTCCCTGTGGATCCTGTTCCAAGCTCCCAGGCTAGCTCCCTGTGTCTCCAATTCCTTGCTCCCAGGCTAGCTCGCTATGTCTCCAGCTCCTAGCTTCTAGGCTAGCTCAGTGTCCCTAGCTTCTATCTTCCAGAATAGCTCCTTGTGTCTCCAGTTCCTAGTTTCCAGGCTAGCTCCTTGTGTCTCCAGCTCCTAGCTTCCAGGCTAGCTCCCTGTGTCTCCAGTTCCAAGTTCCCAGGCTAGCTCATTGTGTCTCCAGTTCCTAGTTTCCAGGCTAGCTCCTTGTGTCTCCAGCTCCTAGCTTCCAGGCTAGATCCCTGTGTCTCCAGTTCCTAGCTCCCAGGCTAGCTCCCTGTGTCTCCATTTCCTCGCTCCCAGTCTAGCTCGCTATTCCCAGGCTAGCTCCCTGTGTCTCCTGTTCCTAGTTTCCAGGCTAGCTCCTTGTGTCTCCAGCTCCTAGCTCCCAGGCTTGCTCCCCATGTCTCTAGTTCCTAGCTCCCAGGCTAGCTCCCCACGTCTCTAGTTCCTAGCCTCCAGGCTAGCTCCCTGTGTCTCCAGCTCCTAGCTTCCAGAGCTAGCTCCTCGTGTCTCCAGTTCCTACCTCACAGGCTAGCTCTCTGTCTCCAGTTCCTAGCTCCCAGGCTAGCTCCCTGTGTCTCCAGATCCTAGCTTCCAGATTATATCCATGTCCCCAGCTCCTAGCTTCCAGGCTAGCTCCCAGTGTCTCCAGTCCCTAACTCCCAGGCTAGCGCCCTGTGTCTCCAGTACCTAGCTCCCAGGCTAGATCCGTGTCCCCAGTTCCTAGCTCCAGGCTAGCTCCCTGTCTCCAGTTCCTACCTCCCAGGCTATCTCCCTGCGTCTCCAGCTCCTAGATTCGTGGCTAGCTCCTTGTGCCCAGCTCCTAGCTTCCAGGCTAGCTCCCTGTGTCTCCAGTTCCAAGTTCCCAGGCTAGCTCCTTGTGTCTCCAGTTCCTAGTTTCCAGGCTAGCTCCTTGTGTCTCCAGCTCCTAGCTTCCAGGCTAGCTCCCTGTGTCTCCAGTTCCTAGCTCCCAGGCTAGCTCCCTGTGTCTCCATTTCCTCGTTCCCAGTCTAGCTCGCTATACCCAGGCTAGCTCGCTATGTCTCCAGCTCCTAGCTTCCAGGCTAGCTCAGTGTCCCCAGCTTCTAGCTTCCAGAATAGCTCCTTGTGTCTCCAGTTCCTAGTTTCCAGGCTAGCTCCTTGTGTCTCCAGCTCCCAGCTTCCAGGCTAGCTCCCTGTGTCTCCAGTTCCTAGTTTCCAGGCTAGCTCCTTGTGTCTCCAGCTCCTAGCTTCCAGGCTAGCTCCCTGTGTCTCCAGTTCCAAGCTCCCAGGCTAGCTCCCTGTGTCTCCATTTCCTCGTTCCCAGTCTAGCTCGCTATACCCAGGCTAGCTCGCTATGTCTCCAGCTCCTAGCTTCCAGGCTAGCTCAGTGTCCCCAGCTTCTAGCTTCCAGAATAGCTCCTTGTGTCTCCAGTTCCTAGCTTCCAGGCTAGCTCCTTGTGTCTCCAGCTCCCAGCTTCCAGGCTAGCTCCCTGTGTCTCCAGTTCCTAGTTTCCAGGCTAGCTCCTTGTGTCTCCAGCTCCTAGCTCCCAGGCTAGCTCCCATGTCTCCAGTTCCTAGCTCCCAGGCTAGCTCCCTGTGTCTCCAGTTCCTAGCTTCCAGGCTAGCTCCCTGTGTCTCCAGTTCCTAGCTTCCAGGCTAGCTCCCTGTGTCTCCAGTTCCTAGCTCCCAGGCTAGCTCCCTGTGTCTCCGGTTCCAAGCTCCCAGGCTAGCTCCCTGTGTCTCCAGTTCCTAGCTTCCAGGCTAGCTCCCTGTGTCTTCAATTCCTACCTCCCAGGCTAGCTCCCTGTGTCTCCAGTTCCTAGCTCCCAGGCTAGCTCCCTGTGTATCCTGTTCCTATTTCCCAGGCTAGCTCCCTGTGTCTCCGGTTCCAAGCTCCCAGGCTAGCTCCCTGTGTCTCCAGTTACAAGCTTCCAGGCTAGCTCCCTGTGTCTCCAGTTCCTAGCTCCCAGGCTAGCTCCCTGTGTCTCCAGCTCCTAGCTTCCAGGCTAGCTCCCTGTGTCTCCAGTTCCAAGCTTCCCAGGCTAGCTCCTGTGTCTCCAGTTCCTAGTTTCCAGGCTAGCTCCTTGTGTCTCCAGCTCCTAGCTTCCAGGCTAGCTCCCTGTGTCTCCAGTTCCTAGCTCCCAGGCTAGCTCCCTGTCTCCATTTCCTCGCTCCCAGTCTAGCTCGCTATTCCCAGACTAGCTCGCTATGTCTCCAGCTCCTAGCTTCCAGGCTAGCTCAGTGTCCCCAGCTTCTAGCTTCCAGAATAGCTCCTTGTGTCTCCAGTTCCTAGTTTCCAGGCTAGCTCCCTGTGTCTCCAGTTGCTAGCTCCGAGGCTAGCTCCCTGTGTCTCCTGTACCTAGCTCCCAGGCTAGCTCCCTGTGTCTCCAGTTCCTAGCTCCCAGGCTAGCTCCCTGTGTCTCCGGTTCCAAACTCCCAGCCTAGCTCCCTGTGTCTCCAGTTCCTAGCTTCCAGGCTAGCTCCCTGTGTCTTCAATTCCTACCTCCCAGGCTAGCTCCCTGTGTCTCCAGTTCCTAGCTCCCAGGCTAGCTCCCTGTGTATCCTGTTCCTATTTCCCAGGCTAGCTCCCTGTGTCTCCGATTCCAAGCTCCCAGGCTAGCTCCCTGTGTCTCCAGTTACAAGCTTCCAGGCTAGCTCCCTGTGTCTCCAGTTCCTAGCTCCCAGGCTAGCTCCCTGTGTCTCCAGCTCCTAGCTTCCAGGCTAGCTCCCTGTGTCTCCAGTTCCAAGTTCCCAGGCTAGCTCATTGTGTCTCCAGTTCCTAGCTTCCAGGCTAGCTCCTTGTGTCTCCAGCTCCTAGCTTCCAGGCTAGCTCCCTGTGTCTCCAGTTCCTAGCTCCCAGGCTAGCTCCCTGTCTCCATTTCCTCGCTCCCAGTCTAGCTCGCTATTCCCAGACTAGCTCGCTATGTCTCCAGCTCCTAGCTTCCAGGCTAGCTCAGTGTCCCCAGCTTCTAGCTTCCAGAATAGCTCCTTGTGTCTCCAGTTCCTAGTTTCCAGGCTAGCTCCTTGTGTCTCCAGCTCCCAGCTTCCAGGCTAGCTCCTGTGTCTCCAGTTCCTAGCTTCCAGGCTAGCTCCTTGTGTCTCCAGCTCCTAGCTTCCAGGCTAGCTCCCTGTGTCTCCAGTTCCTAGCTCCCAGGCTAGCTCCCTGTCTCCATTTCCTCACTCCCAGTCTAGCTCGCTATTCCCAGGCTAGCTCGCTATGTCTCCAGCTCCTAGCTCCAGGCTAGCTCAGTGTCCACAGCTTCTAGCTTCCAGAATAGCTCCTTGTGTTTCCAGTTCCTAGTTTCCAGGCTAGCTCCTTGTGTCTCCAGCTCCCAGCTTCCAGGCTAGCTCCCTGTGTCTCCAGTTCCTAGTTTCCAGGCTAGCTCCTTGTGTCTCCAGCTCCTAGCTCCCAGGCTAGCTCCCCATGTCTCTAGTTCCTAGCTCCCAGGCTAGCTCCCCACGTCTCTAGTTCCTAGCTTCCAGGCTAGCTCCCTGTGTCTCCAGCTCGTAGCTTCCAGAGCTAGCTCCTCGTGTCTCTAGTTCCTAGCTCACAGGCTAGCTCCCTGTGTCTCCAGTTCATAGCTCCCAGGCTAGCTCCCTGTGTCCCCAGCTCCTAGCTTACAGGCTAGCTCCGTGTGTCTCCAGTTCCTAGCTCCCAGGCTAGCTCCCTGTGTATCCTGTTCCTAGCTCCCAGTCTAGCTCCCTGTGTCTCCAATTCCTAGCTCCCAGGCTAGCTCACTATGTCTCCAGCTCCTAGCTTCCAGGCTAGCTCAGTGTCCCTAGCTTCTAGCTTCCAGAATAGCTCCTTGTGTCTCCAGTTCCTAGCTCCCAGGATAGCTCCCTGTGTCTCCAGCTCCTAGCTTCCTGGCTAGCTCCTTGTCCCCAGCTCCTAGCTTCCAGGCTAGCTCCATGTGTCTCCAGTTCCTAGTTTCCAGGCTAACTCCTTGTGTCGCCAGCTCCTAGCTTCCAGGCTAGCTCCCTGTGTCTCCAGCTTCTAGCTTCCAGAATAGCTCCTTGTGTCTCCAGTTCCTAGTTTCCAGGCTAGCTCCTTGTGTCTCCAGCTCCCAGCTTCCAGGCTAGCTCCCGTGTCTCCAGTTCCTAGCTTTCAAGCTAGCCCCGTGTGTCCCCAGCTCCTAGCTTCCAGGCTAGCTCTGTGTGTCTCCAGTTCCTAGCTCCCAGGCTAGTGCCCTGTGTATCCTGTTCCTAGCTCCCAGGCTAGCTCCCTGTGTCTCCAGTTCCTAGCTTCCAGGCTAGCTCCTGTGTCTCCAGCTCCTAGCTCCCAGGCTAGCTCCCATGTCTCCAGTTCCTAGCTCCCAGGCTAGCTCCCACGTCTCTAGTTCCTAGCTTCCAGGCTAGCTCCTGTGTCTCCAGTTCCTAGCTCCCAGGCTAGCTCCCTGTGTCTCCAGTTCCTAGCTCCCAGGCTAGCTCCCTGTGTCTCCAGTTCCTAGCTCCGGCTAGCTCCCTGTGTCTCCAGTTCCTAGCTCCCAGGCTAGCTCCCTGTGTCTCCAGTTCCTAGCTCCCAGTGTCTCCAGTTCCTAGCTCCCAGGCTAGCTCCCTGTGTCTCCAGTTGCTAGCTCCAGGCTAGCTCCCTGTGTCTCCTGTCCTAGCTCCCAGGCTAGCTCCCTGTGTCTCCAGTTCCTAGTTCCCAGGCTAGCTCCCTGTGTCTCCAGTTCCTAGCTCCCAGGCTAGCTCCCTGTGTCTCCAGTTCCTAGCTCCCTGTGTCTCCAGTTCCTAGCTCCCAGGCTAGCTCCCTGTGTCTCCAGTTGCTAGCTCCAGGCTAGCTCCCTGTGTCTCCTGTTCCTAGCTCCCAGGCTAGCTCCCTGTGTCTCCAGTTCCTAGCTCCCAGGCTAGCTCCCTGTGTCTCCGGTTCCAAGCTCCCAGGCTAGCTCCCTGTGTCTCCAGTTCCAAGCTTCCAGGCTAGCTCCCTGTGTCTCCAGTTCCTAGCTCCCAGGCTAGCTCCCTGTGTCTCCTGTTCCTAGCTCCCAGGCTAGCTCCCTGTGTCTCCGGTTCCAAGCTCCCAGGCTAGCTCCCTGTGTCTCCAGTTCCAAGCTTCCAGGCTAGCTCCTGTGTCTCCAGTTCCTAGCTCCCAGGCTAGCTCCCTGTGTCTCCAGTTCCAAGCTTCCAGGCTAGCTCCTTGTGTCTCCAGTTCCTAGCTCCCAGGCTAGCTCCCTGTGTCTCCAGTTCCTAGCTCCCAGGCTAGCTCCCTGTGTCTCCATTTCCTAGCTCCCAGGCTATCTCGCTATGTCTCCAGCTCCTAGCTCCCAGGCTAGCTCGCTATGTCTCCAGCTCCTAGCTTCCAGGCTAGCTCTAGTGTCCCCAGCTCTAGCTTCCAGAATAGCTCCTTGTGTCTCCAGTTCCTAGTTTCCAGGCTAGCTCCTTGTGTCTCCAGCTCCCAGCTTCCAGGCTAGCTCCCTGTGTCTCCATTTCCTAGTTTCCAGGCTAGCTCCCTGTCCCCAGTTCCTAGCTTCCAAGCTAGCCCCGTGTGTCTCCAGCTCCTAGCTTCCAGGCTAGCTCTGTGTGTCTCCAGTTCCTAGCTCCCAGGCTAGTGCCCTGTGTCTCCTGTTCCTAGCTTCCAGGCTAGCTCCCTGTATCTCCAGTTCCTAGTTTCCAGGCTAGCTCCTTGTGTCTCCAGCTCCTAGCTCCCAGGCTAGCTCCCATGTCTCTAGTTCCTAGCTCCCAGGCTAGCTCCCCACGTCTCTAGTTCCTAGCTTCCAGGCTAGCTCCTCGTGTCTCCAGTTCCTAGCTCCAAGGCAAGCTCCCTGTGTCTCCAGTTCCTAGCTCCCAGGCAAGCTCCCTGTGTCTCCAGTCCTAGCATCCGGGCTAGCTCCCTGTGTCTCCAGTTCCTAGCTCCCAGGCTAGCTCCCTGTGTCTCCAGTTCCTAGCTCCCAGTGTCTCCAGTTCCTAGCTCCCAGGCTAGCTCCCTGTGTCTCCAGTTGCTAGCTCCGAGGCTAGCTCCCTGTGTCTCCTGTACCTCGCTCCCAGGCTAGCTCCCTGTGTCTCCAGTTCCTAGTTCCCAGGCTAGCTCCCTGTGTCTCCAGTTCCTAGCTCCCAGGCTAGCTCCCTGTGTCTCCAGTTCCTAGCTCCCTGTGTCTCCAGTTCCTAGCTCCCAGGCTAGCTCCCTGTGTCTCCAGTTGCTAGCTCCGAGGTTAGCTCCCTGTGTCTCCTGTACCTAGCTCCCAGGCTAGCTCCCTGTGTCTCCAGTTCCTAGCTCCCAGGCTAGCTCCCTGTGTCTCCGGTTCCAAACTCCCAGGCTAGCTCCCTGTGTCTCCAGTTCCAAGCTTCCAGGCTAGCTCCCTGTGTCTCTAGTTCCTAGCTCCCAGGCTAGCTCCCTGTGTATCCTGTTCCTAGTTCCCAGGCTAGCTCCCTGTGTCTCCGGTTCCAAGCTCCCAGGCTAGCTCCCTGTGTCTCCAGTTCCTAGCTTCCAGGCTAGCTCCTTGTGTCTCCAGTTCCTAGCTCCCAGGCTAGCTCCCTGTGTCTCCAGTTCCAAGCTTCCAGGCTAGCTCCTTGTGTCTCCAGTTCCTAGCTCCCAGGCTAGCTCCCTGTGTCTCCAGTTCCTAGCTCCCAGGCTAGCTCCCTGTGTCTCCATTTCCTAGCTCCCAGGCTAGCTCGCTATGTCTCCAGCTCCTAGCTCCCAGGCTAGCTCGCTATGTCTCCAGCTCCTAGCTTCCAGGCTAGCTTAGTGTCCCCAGCTCTAGCTTCCAGAATAGCTCCTTGTGTCTCCAGTTCCTAGTTTCCAGGCTAGCTCCTTGTGTCTCCAGCTCCCAGCTTCCAGGCTAGCTCCCTGTGTCTCCATTTCCTAGTTTCCAGGCTAGCTCCCTGTCTCCAGTTCCTAGCTTCCAAGCTAGCCCCTGTGTCTCCAGCTCCTAGCTTCCAGGCTAGCTCTGTGTGTCTCCAGTTCCTAGCTCCCAGGCTAGCTCCCTGTGTCTCCTGTTCCTAGCTTCCAGGCTAGCTCCCTGTGTCTCCAGTTCCTAGTTTCCAGGCTAGCTCCTTGTGTCTCCAGCTCCTAGCTCCCAGGCTAGCTCCCCATGTCTCTAGTTCCTAGCTCCCAGGCTAGCTCCCCACGTCTCTAGTTCCTAGCTTCCAGGCTAGCTCCTCGTGTCTCCAGTTCCTAGCTCCAAGGCTAGCTCCCTGTGTCTCCAGTTCCTAGCTCCCAGGCAAGCTCCCTGTGTCTCCAGTCCCTAGCATCCAGGCTAGCTCCCTGTGTCTCCAGTTCCTAGCTCCCAGGCTAGCTCCCTGTGTCTCCAGTTCCTAGCTCCCAGTGTCTCCAGTTCCTAGCTCCCAGGCTAGCTCCCTGTGTCTCCAGTTGCTAGCTCCGAGGCTAGCTCCCTGTGTCTCCTGTCCTAGCTCCCAGGCTAGCTCCCTGTGTCTCCAGTTCCTAGTTCCCAGACTAGCTCCCTGTGTCTCCAGTTCCTAGCTCCCAGGCTAGCTCCCTGTGTCTCCAGTTCCAGTCCAGCTAGCTCCCTGTGTCTCCAGTTCCTAGCTCCCAGGCTAGCTCCCTGTGTCTCCAGTTGCTAGCTCCAGGCTAGCTCCCTGTGTCTCCAGTTCCTAGCTCCCAGGCTAGCTCCCTGTGTCTCCAGTTCCTAGCTCCCAGGCTAGCTCCCTGTGTCTCCAGTTCCAAGCTCCCAGGCTAGCTCCCTGTGTCTCCAGTTCCAAGCTTCCAGGCTAGCTCCCTGTGTCTCCAGTTCCTAGCTCCCAGGCTAGCTCCCTGTGTCTCCTGTTCCTAGCTTCCCAGGCTAGCTCCCTGTGTCTCCAGTTCCAAGCTCCCAGGCTAGCTCCCTGTGTCTCCAGTTCCAAGCTTCCAGGCTAGCTCCTTGTGTCTCCAGTTCCTAGCTCCCAGGCTAGCTCCCTGTGTCTCCAGTTCCAAGCTTCCAGGCTAGCTCCTGTGTCTCCAGTTCCTAGCTCCCAGGCTAGCTCCCTGTGTCTCCAGTTCCTAGCTCCCAGGCTAGCTCCCTGTGTCTCCAGTTCCTAGCTCCCAGGCTAGCTCGCTATGTCTCCAGCTCCTAGCTCCCAGGCTAGCTCGCTATGTCTCCAGCTCCTAGCTTCCAGGCTAGCTCTAGTGTCCCCAGCTCTAGCTTCCAGAATAGCTCCTTGTGTCTCCAGTTCCTAGTTTCCAGGCTAGCTCCTTGTGTCTCCAGCTCCCAGCTTCCAGGCTAGCTCCCTGTGTCTCCATTTCCTAGTTTCCAGGCTAGCTCCCTGTGTCTCCAGTTCCTAGCTTCCAAGCTAGCTCCCGTGTGTCTCCAGCTCCTAGCTTCCAGGCTAGCTCCGTGTGTCTCCAGTTCCTAGCTCCCAGGCTAGCTCCCTGTGTATCCTGTTCCTAGCTCCCAGGCTAGCTCCCTGTGTCTCCAGTTCCTAGCTCCCAGGCTAGCTCGCTATGTCTCCAGCTCCTAGCTTCCAGGCTAGCTCAGTGTCCCAGCTTCTAGCTTCCAGAATAGCTCCTTGTGTCTCCAGTTCCTAGCTCCCAGGCTAGCTCCTGTGTCTCCAGTTCCTAGCTTCCAGGCTAGCTCCTTGTCTCCAGCTCCTAGCTTCCAGGCTAGCTCCCTGTGTCTCCAGTTCCAAGTTCCCAGGCTAGCTCCCTGTGTCTCCAGTTCCTAGCTTCCAGGCTAGCCCCTGTGTCCCCAGCTCCTAGCTTCCAGGCTAGCTCCGTGTGTCTCCAGTTCCTAGCTCCCAGGCTAGCTCCCTGTGTCTCCTGTTCCTAGCTCCCAGGCTAGCTCCCTGTGTCTCCAGTTCCTAGCTCCCAGGCTAGCTCGCTATGTCTCCAGCTCCTAGCTTCCAGGCTAGCTCCTGTGTCCCAGCTTCTAGCCTCCAGACTAGCTCCTTGTGTCTCCAGTTCCTAGCTCCCAGGCTAGCTCCTGTGTCTCCAGTTCCTAGCTTCCAGGCTAGCTCCTTGTGTCTCCAGCTCCTAGCTTCCAGGCTAGCTCCCTGTGTCTCCAGTTCCAAGTTCCCAGGCTAGCTCCTTGTGTCTCCAGTTCCTAGTTTCCAGGCTAGCTCCTTGTGTCTCCAGCTCCTAGCTTCCAGGCTAGCTCCCTGTGTCTCCAGTTCCTAGCTCCCAGGCTAGCTCCCTGTGTCTCCATTTCCTCGCTCCCAGTCTAGCTCGCTATTCCCAGGCTAGCTCCCTGTGTCTCCAGTTCCTAGCTTCCAGGCTAGCTCCCTGTGTCTCCAGCTCCTAGCTCCAAGGCTAGCTCCTGTGTCTCCAGTTCCTAGCTTCCAGGCTAGCTCCTTGTGTCTCCTGCTCCTAGCTTCCAGGATAGCTCCCTGTGTCTCCAGTTCCAAGTTCCCAGGCTAGCTCCTTGTGTCTCCAGTTCCTAGTTTCCAGGCTAGCTCCTTGTGTCTCCAGCTCCTAGCTTCCAGGCTAGCTCCCTGTGTCTCCAGTTCCTAGCTCCCAGGCTAGCTCCCTGTGTCTCCATTTCCTCGCTCCCAGTCTAGCTCGCTATTCCCAGGCTAGCTCGCTATGTCTCCAGCTCCTAGCTTCCAGGCTAGCTCAGTGTCCCCAGCTTCTAGCTTCCAGAATAGCTCCTTGTGTCTCCAGTTCCTAGTTTCCAGGCTAGCTCCTTGTGTCTCCAGCTCCCAGCTTCCAGGCTAGCTCCCTGTGTCTCCAGTTCCTAGTTTCCAGGCTAGCTCCTTGTGTCTCCAGCTCCTAGCTCCCAGGCTAGCTCCCCATGTCTCTAGTTCCTAGCTCCCAGGCTAGCTCCCCACGTCTCTAGTTCCTAGCTCCAGGCTAGCTCCCTGTGTCTCCAGTTCCTAGCTCCCAGGCTAGCTCCCTGTGTCTCCAGTCCTAGCTCCAGGCTAGCTCCCTGTGTCTCCAGTTCCTAGCTCCCAGGCTAGCTCCCTGTGTCTCCAGTTCCTAGCTCCCAGGCTAGCTCCCTGTGTCTCCAGTTCCTAGCTTCCAGGCTAGCTCCCTGTGTCTCCAGTTCCTAGCTCCCAGGCTAGCTCCCTGTGTCTCCAGTTCCTAGCTTCCCAGGCTAGCTCCCTGTGTCTCCGGTTCCAAGCTCCAGGCTAGCTCCCTGTGTCTCCAGTTCCTAGCTTCCAGGCTAGCTCCCTGTGTCTCCAGTTCCTAGCTCCCAGGCTAGCTCCCTGTGTCTCCAGTTCCTAGCTCCAGGCTAGCTCCCTGTGTCTCCAGTTCCTAGCTTCCAGGCTAGCTCCTGTGTCTCCAGTTCCTAGCTCCCAGGCTAGCTCCTGTGTCTCCAGTTCCTAGCTCCCAGGCTAGCTCCCTGTGTCTCCAGTTCCTAGCTTCCAGGCTAGCTCCTGTGTCTCCAGTTCCTAGCTTCCAGGCTAGCTCCCTGTGTCTCCAGTTCCTAGCTCCCAGGCTAGCTCCCTGTGTCTCCAGTTCCTAGCTCCCAGGCTAGCTCCCTGTGTCTCCAGTTCCTAGCTTCCAGGCTAGCTCCCTGTGTCTCCAGTTCCTAGCTCCCAGGCTAGCTCCTTGTGTCTCCAGTTCCTAGCTTCCAGGCTAGCTCCCTGTGTCTCCAGCTCCTAGCTTCCAGGCTAGCTCCCTGTGTCTCCAGTTCCTAGCTCCCAGGCTAGCTCCCTGTGTCTCCATTCCTCGCTCCCAGTCTAGCTCCTATTCCCAGGCTAGCTCCCTGTGTCTCCAGTTCCTAGCTTCCAGGCTAGCTCCTTGTGTCTCCAGCTCCTAGCTCCAGGCTAGCTCCCTGTGTCTCCAGTTCCTAGTTTCCAGGCTAGCTCCTGTGTCTCCAGCTCCTAGCTTCCAGGCTAGCTCCCTGTGTCTCCAGTTCCAAGTTCCCAGGCTAGCTCATTGTGTCTCCAGTTCCTAGTTTCCAGGCTAGCTCCTTGTGTCTCCAGCTCCTAGCTTCCAGGCTAGCTCCCTGTGTCTCCAGTTCCTAGCTCCCAGGCTAGCTCCCTGTGTCTCCATTCCTCGCTCCCAGTCTAGCTCGCTATTCCAGGCTAGCTCGCTATGTCTCCAGCTCCTAGCTTCCAGGCTAGCTCAGTGTCCCCAGCTTCTAGCTTCCAGAATAGCTCCTTGTGTCTCCAGTTCCTAGTTTCCAGGCTAGCTCCTTGTGTCTCCAGCTCCCAGCTTCCAGGCTAGCTCCCTGTGTCTCCAGTTCCTAGTTTCCAGGCTAGCTCCTTGTGTCTCCAGCTCCTAGCTCCCAGGCTAGCTCCCATGTCTCTAGTTCCTAGCTCCCAGGCTAGCTCCCCGTGTCTCTAGTTCCTAGCTCCAAGGCAAGCTCCCTGTGTCTCCAGTTCCTAGCTCCCAGGCTAGCTCCCTGTGTCTCCAGTCCTAGCGTCCAGGCTAGCTCCCTGTGTCTCCAGTTCCTAGCTCCCAGGCTAGCTCCCTGTGTCTCCAGTTCCAAGCTCCCAGGCTAGCTCCCTGTGTCTCCAGTTCCTAGCTCCCAGGCTAGCTCGCTATGTCTCCAGCTCCTAGCTTCCAGGCTAGCTCAGTGTCCCCTGCTTCTAGCTTCCAGACTAGCTCCTTGTGTCTCCAGTTCCTAGTTCCCAGGCTAGCTCCCTGTGTCTCCAGCTCCAGCTTCCAGGCTAGCTCCCTGTGTCTCCAGTTCCTAGCTTCCAGGCTAGCTCCCTGTCTCCAGTTCCTAGCTTCCAAGCTATCCCTGTGTGTCCCAGCTCCTAGCTTCCAGGCTAGCTCCGTGTGTCTCCAGTTCCTAGCTCCCAGGCTAGCTCCCTGTGTATCCAGTTCCTAGCTCCCAGGCTAGCTCCCTGTGTCTCCAATTCCTAGCTCCCAGGCTAGCTCGCTATGTCTCCAGCTCCTAGCTTCCAGGCTAGCTCAGTGTCCCAGCTTCTAGCTTCCAGAATAGCTCCTTGTGTCTCCAGTTCCTAGCTTCCAGGCTAGCTCCTTGTGTCTCCAGCTCCTAGCTTCCAGGCTAGCTCCCTGTGTCTCCAGTTCCAAGTTCCCAGGCTAGCTCCTTGTGTCTCCAGTTCCTAGCTTCCAGGCTAGCTCCTTGTGTCTCCAGCTCCTAGCTTCCAGGCTAGATCCCTGTGTCTCCAGTTCCTAGCTCCAGGCTAGCTCCCTGTGTCTCCATTCCTCGCTCCCAGTCTAGCTCGCTATTCCAGGCTAGCTCCCTGTGTCTCCAGTTCCTAGTTCCAGGCTAGCTCCTGTGTCTCCAGCTCCTAGCTCCCAGGCTAGCTCCCATGTCTCTAGTTCCTAGCTCCCAGGCTAGCTCCCACGTCTCTAGTTCCTAGCTCCAGGCTAGCTCCCTGTGTCTCCAGTTCCTAGCTTCCAGGCTAGCTCCCTGTGTCTCCAGTTCCTAGCTCCAGGCTAGCTCCTGTGTCTCCAGTTCCTAGCTCCCAGGCTAGCTCCCTGTGTCTCCAGATCCTAGCTTCCAGGCTAGCTCCGTGTCTCCAGTTCCTAGCTCCAGGCTAGCTCCCTGTGTCTCCAGTTCCTAGCTCCCAGGCTAGCTCCCTGTGTCTCCAGCTCCTAGCTTCCAGGCTAGCTCCTTGTTCCCAGCTCCTAGCTTCCAGGCTAGCTCCCTGTGTCTCCAGTTCCTAGCTTCCAGGCTAGCTCCTGTGTCTCCAGCTCCTAGCTCCCAGGCTAGCTCCCATGTCTCCAGTTCCTAGCTCCCAGGCTAGCTCCCAGTGTCTCCAGTTCCTAGCTCCAGGCTAGCTCCCTGTGTCTCCAGTTCCTAGCTCCCAGGCTAGCTCCCTGTGTCTCCAGTTCCTAGCTCCAGGCTAGCTCCCTGTGTCTCCAGTTCCTAGCTCCCAGGCTAGCTCCCTGTGTCTCCAGTTCCAAGCTCCCAGGCTAGCTCCCTGTGTCTCCAGTTCCAAGCTTCCAGGCTAGCTCCCTGTGTCTCCAGTTCCTAGCTCCCAGGCTAGCTCCCTGTGTCTCCAGTTCCTAGCTTCCCAGGCTAGCTCCCTGTGTCTCCAGTTCCAAGCTCCCAGGCTAGCTCCCTGTGTCTCCAGTTCCTAGCTCCCAGGCTAGCTCCCTGTGTCTCCAGTTCCTAGCTCCCAGGCTAGCTCGCTATGTCTCCAGCTCCTAGCTTCCAGGCTAGCTCCAGTGTCTCCAGCTTCTAGCTTCCAGACTAGCTCCTTGTGTCTCCAGTTCCTAGTTTCCAGGCTAGCTCCTTGTGTCTCCAGCTCCAGCTTCCAGGCTAGCTCCCTGTGTCTCCAGTTCCTAGTTTCCAGGCTAGCTCCCTGTGTCTCCAGTTCCTAGCTTCCAGGCTAGCTCCCTGTGTCTCCAGCTCCTAGCTTCCAGGCTAGCTCCTGTGTCTCCAGTTCCTAGCTCCCAGGCTAGCTCCCTGTGTCTCCAGTTCCTAGCTCCCAGGCTAGCTCCCTGTGTCTCCAGTTCCTAGCTCCCAGGCTAGCTCGCTATGTCTCCAGCTCCTAGCTTCCAGGCTAGCTCCAGTGTCCCCAGCTTCTAGCTTCCAGACTAGCTCCTTGTGTCTCCAGTTCCTAGCTTCCAGGCTAGCTCCTGTGTCTCCAGTTCCAGCTTCCAGGCTAGCTCCCTGTGTCTCCAGTTCCTAGCTTCCAGGCTAGCTCCCTGTGTCTCCAGTTCCTAGCTTCCAGCTAGCTCCCTGTGTCTCCAGCTCCTAGCTTCCAGGCTAGCTCCCTGTGTCTCCAGTTCCTAGCTCCCAGGCTAGCTCCCTGTGTCTCCAGTTCCTAGCTCCCAGGCTAGCTCCCTGTGTCTCCAGTTCCTAGCTCCCAGGCTAGCTCGCTATGTCTCCAGCTCCTAGCTTCCAGGCTAGCTCAGTGTCCCAGCTTCTAGCTTCCAGACTAGCTCCTTGTGTCTCCAGTTCCTAGCTTCCAGGCTAGCTCCCTGTGTCTCCAGCTCCTAGCTCCAGGCTAGCTCCCTGTGTCTCCAGTTCCAAGCTCCCAGGCTAGCTCCTGTGTCTCCAGTTCCTAGCTTCCAGGCTAGCTCCTGTGTCTCCAGTTCCTAGCTTCCAGGCTAGCTCCCTGTGTCTCCAGTTCCTAGCTCCCAGGCTAGCTCCCTGTGTCTCCAGTTCCTGCCCCAGCTAGCTCGCTATTCCCAGGCTAGCTCCCTGTGTCTCCAGTTCCTAGCTTCCAGGCTAGCTCCTGTGTCTCCAGCTCCTAGCTCCCAGGCTAGCTCCCTGTGTCTCCAGTTCCTAGCTCCCAGGCTAGCTCCCTGTGTCTCCAGTTCCTAGCTCCAGGCTAGCTCCCTGTGTCTCCAGTTCCTAGCTTCCAGGCTAGCTCCTGTGTCTCCAGTTCCTAGCTCCAGGCTAGCTCCTGTGTCTCCAGTTCCTAGCTCCCAGGCTAGCTCCCTGTGTCTCCAGATCCTAGCTTCCAGGCTAGCTCCTGTGTCTCCAGTTCCTAGCTCCAGGCTAGCTCCCTGTGTCTCCAGTTCCTAGCTCCCAGGCTAGCTCCCTGTGTCTCCAGCTCCTAGCTTCCAGGCTAGCTCCTGTGTCCCCAGCTCCTAGCTTCCAGGCTAGCTCCCTGTGTCTCCAGTTCCAAGTTCCCAGGCTAGCTCCTTGTGTCTCCAGTTCCTAGCTTCCAGGCTAGCTCCTGTGTCTCCAGCTCCTAGCTTCCAGGCTAGCTCCCTGTGTCTCCAGTTCCTAGCTCCCAGGCTAGCTCCCTGTCTCCATTTCCTCGCTCCAGTCTAGCTCGCTATTCCCAGGCTAGCTCGCTATGTCTCCAGCTCCTAGCTTCCAGGCTAGCTCAGTGTCCCCAGCTTCTAGCTTCCAGAATAGCTCCTTGTGTCTCCAGTTCCTAGTTTCCAGGCTAGCTCCTTGTGTCTCCAGCTCCCAGCTTCCAGGCTAGCTCCCTGTGTCTCCAGTTCCTAGTTTCCAGGCTAGCTCCTTGTGTCTCCAGCTCCTAGCTCCCAGGCTAGCTCCCTGTGTCTCCAGTTCCTAGCTCCCAGGCTAGCTCCCTGTCTCCATTCCTACTCCCAGTCTAGCTCGCATTCCCAGGCTAGCTCGCTATGTCTCCAGCTCCTAGCTTCCAGGCTAGCTCCCTGTGTCCCAGCTCCTAGCTTCCAGGCTAGCTCCGTGTGTCTCCAGTTCCTAGCTCCCAGGCTAGCTCCCTGTGTATCCTGTTCCTAGCTCCCAGTCTAGCTCCCTGTGTCTCCAATTCCTAGCTCCCAGGCTAGCTCACTATGTCTCCAGCTCCTAGCTTCCAGGCTAGCTCAGTGTCCCTAGCTTCTAGCTTCCAGAATAGCTCCTTGTGTCTCCAGTTCCTAGCTCCCAGGATAGCTCCCTGTGTCTCCAGCTCCTAGCTTCCTGGCTAGCTCCTTGTCCCCAGCTCCTAGCTTCCAGGCTAGCTCCATGTGTCTCCAGTTCCTAGCTTCCAGGCTAGCTCCTTGTGTCTCCAGCTCCTAGCTTCCAGGCTAGCTCCCTGTGTCTCCAGCTTCTAGCTTCCAGACTAGCTCCTTGTGTCTCCAGTTCCTAGTTCCAGGCTAGCTCCTTGTGTCTCCAGCTCCCAGCTTCCAGGCTAGCTCCCTGTCTCCAGTTCCTAGCTTTCAAGCTAGCCCCGTGTGTCCCCAGCTCCTAGCTTCCAGGCTAGCTCTGTGTGTCTCCAGCTCCTAGCTTCCAGGCTAGCTCCTGTGTCCCCAGCTTCTAGCTTCCAGGATAGCTCCTTGTGTCTCCAGTTCCTAGCTCCCAGGATAGCTTCCTGTGTCTCCAGCTCCTAGCTTCCTGGCTAGCTCCTTGTCCCCAGCTTCTAGCTTCCAGGCTAGCTCCCTGTGTCTCCAGTTCCTAGCTCCCAGGCTAGCTCCCTGTGTCTCCAGCTTCCTAGCTCCAGGCTAGCTCCTTGTCCCAGCTCCTAGCTTCCAGGCTAGCTCCCTGTGTCTCCAGTTCCTAGTTCCCAGGCTAGCTCCTTGTGTCTCCAGTTCCTAGCTTCCAGGCTAGCTCCTTGTGTCTCCAGCTCCTAGCTTCCAGGCTAGCTCCCTGTGTCTCCAGTTCCTAGCTCCCAGGCTAGCTCGCTATTCCTAGGCTAGCTCGCTATGTCTCCAGTTCCTAGCTTCCAGGCTAGCTCTGTGTGTCTCCAGTTCCTAGCTCCCAGGCTAGTCCCTGTGTATCCTGTTCCTAGCTCCCAGGCTAGCTCCCTGTGTCTCCAATTCCTAGCTCCCAGGCTAGCTTGCTATGTCCCCAGCTCCTAGCTTCCAGGCTAGCTCAGTGTCCCCAGCTTCTAGCTTCCAGAATAGTTTTTGTGTCTCCAGTTCCTAGCTCCCAGGATAGCTCCCTGTGTCTCCAGCTCCTAGCTCCCAGGCTAGCTCCCTGTGTCTCCAGTTCCTAGCTCCAGGCTAGCTCCCGTGTCTCCAGTTCCTAGCTCCCAGGCTAGCTCCCTGTGTCTCCTGTTCCTAGCTCCCAGGCTAGCTCCCTGTGTCTCCAGTTCCTAGCTCCCAGTTCCTAGCTCCCAGGGTAGCTCCCTGTGTCTCCAGTTCCTAGATCCCAGTGTCTCCAGTTCCTAGCTCCCAGGCTAGCTCCCTGTGTCTCCTGTTCCTAGCTCCCAGGCTAGCTCCCTATGTCTCCTGTTCCTAGCTTCCAGGCTAGCTCTGTGTGTCTCCAGTTCCTAGATCCCAGGCTAGCTACCTGTGTCTCCAGCTTCTAGCTTCCAGAGCTAGCTCCTTGTGTCTCCAGTTCCTAGCTCCCAGGCTAGCTCCCTGTGTCTCCAGTTCCTAGCTCCCAGGCTAGCTCCCTGTGTCTCTATTCCTAGCTCCCAGGCTAGCTCGCTATTGCCAGGCTAGCTCGCTATGTCTCCAGTTCCTAGTTTCCAGGCTAGCTCTGTGTGTCTCCAGTTCCTAGCTCCCAGGCTAGCTCCCTGTGTCTCCAGTTCCTAGCTCCCAGGCTAGCTCGCTGTGTCTCCAGCTCCTAGCTTCCAGGCTAGCTCCTGTGTCCCCAGCTTCTAGCTTCCAGACTAGCTCCTTGTGTCTCCAGTTCCTAGCTCCCAGGCTAGCTCCTGTGTCTCCAGCTTCTAGCTTCCAGGCTAGCTCCTGTGTCCCAGCTCCTAGCTTCCAGGCTAGCTCCCTGTGTCTCCAGTTCCAGCTTCCCAGGCTAGCTCCCTGTGTCTCCAGTTCCTAGCTTCCAGGCTAGCTCCCTGTGTCTCTATTTCCTCGCTCCCAGGCTAGCTCGCTATTCCCAGGCTAGCTCGCTATGTCTCCAGTTCCTAGTTTACAGGCTAGCTCCTTGTGTCTACAGCTGCCAGCTTCCAGGCTACCTCCATGTGTCTCCAGTTCCTAGCTCCAAGGCTAGCTCCCTGTGTCTCCAGTTCCTAGCTCCCAGGCTAGCTCCCTGTGTCTGCAGTCCCTAGCGTCCAGGCTAGCTCCCTGTGTCTCCAGTTCCTAGCTCCCAGGCTAGCTCCCTGTTTCTCAGTTGCTAGCTCCCAGGCTAGCTCCCTGTGTCTCAAGTTCCTAGCTCCCAGTGTCTCCAGTTCCTAGCTCCCAGGCTAGCTCCCTGTGTCTCAGTTGCTAGCTCCCAGGCTAGCTCCCTGTGTCTCCTGTTCCTAGCTCACAGGCTAGCTCCCTGTGTCTCCAGTTCCTAGCTCCCAGGCTAGCTCCCTGTGTCTCCTGTTCCTAGCTCCCAGGCTAGCTCCCTGTGTCTCCAGTTCCTAGCTCCCAGGCTAGCTCCCTGTGTCTCCAGTTCCAAGCTCCAGGCTAGCTCCCTGTGTCTCCAGTTCCTAGCTCCCAGGCTAGCTCCCTGTGTCTCCAGCTCCTAGCTTCCAGGCTAGCTCCTGTGTCTCCAGCTTCTAGCTTCCAGGCTAGCTCCTGTGTCTCCAGTTCCTAGCTCCCAGGCTAGCTCCCTGTGTCTCCAGCTCCTAGCTTCCAGGCTAGCTCCTGTGTCCCAGCTTCCTAGCTTCCAGGCTAGCTCCCTGTGTCTCCAGCTCCTAGCTTCCAGGCTAGCTCCCTGTGTCTCCAGTTCCTAGCTCCCAGGCTAGCTCCCTGTGTCTCCAGCTCCTAGCTTCCAGGCTAGCTCCGTGTGTCTCCAGTTCCTAGCTCCCAGGCTAGCTCCCTGTGTATCCTGTTCCTAGCTCCCAGTCTAGCTCCCTGTGTCTCCAGTTCCTAGCTCCCAGGCTAGCTCACTATGTCTCCAGCTCCTAGCTTCCAGGCTAGCTCCAGTGTCCCAGCTTCTAGCTTCCAGAATAGCTCCTTGTGTCTCCAGTTCCTAGCTCCCAGGCTAGCTCCCTGTGTCTCCAGCTCCTAGCTTCCAGGCTAGCTCCTGTGTCCCCAGCTCCTAGCTTCCAGGCTAGCTCCCTGTGTCTCCAGTTCCTAGTTTCCAGGCTAGCTCCTGTGTCTCCAGCTCCTAGCTTCCAGGCTAGCTCCCTGTGTCTCCAGTTCCTAGCTTCCAGGCTAGCTCCCTGTGTCTCCAGTTCCTAGCTTCCAGGCTAGCTCCCTGTGTCTCCAGTTCCTAGCTCCCAGGCTAGCTCCCTGTGTCTCCAGTTCCTAGCTCCCAGCTAGCTCGCTATTCCCAGGCTAGCTCCCTGTGTCTCCAGCTCCTAGCTTCCAGGCTAGCTCAGTGTCCCCAGCTTCTAGCTTCCAGAATAGCTCCTTGTGTCTCCAGTTCCTAGTTCCCAGGCTAGCTCCTTGTGTCTCCAGCTCCAGCTTCCAGGCTAGCTCCTGTGTCTCAGTCCTAGTTCCAGGCTAGCTCCTTGTGTCTCCAGCTCCTAGCTTCCAGGCTAGCTCCCTGTGTCTCCAGTTCCTAGCTCCCAGGCTAGCTCCCTGTCTCCATTTCCTCACTCCCAGTCTAGCTCGCTATTCCCAGGCTAGCTCGCTATGTCTCCAGCTCCTAGCTTCCAGGCTAGCTCAGTGTCCCCAGCTTCTAGCTTCCAGAATAGCTCCTTGTGTTTCCAGTTCCTAGTTTCCAGGCTAGCTCCTTGTGTCTCCAGCTCCCAGCTTCCAGGCTAGCTCCCTGTGTCTCCAGTTCCTAGTTTCCAGGCTAGCTCCTTGTGTCTCCAGCTCCTAGCTCCCAGGCTAGCTCCCATGTCTCTAGTTCCTAGCTCCCAGGCTAGCTCCCCACGTCTCTAGTTCCTAGCTTCCAGGCTAGCTCCCTGTGTCTCCAGCTCGTAGCTTCCAGAGCTAGCTCCTCGTGTCTCTGGTTCCTAGCTCACAGGCTAGCTCCCTGTGTCTCCAGTTCATAGCTCCCAGGCTAGCTCCCTGTGTCCCCAGCTCCTAGCTTACAGGCTAGCTCCGTGTGTCTCCAGTTCCTAGCTCCCAGGCTAGCTCCCTGTGTATCCTGTTCCTAGCTCCCAGTCTAGCTCCCTGTGTCTCCAATTCCTAGCTCCCAGGCTAGCTCACTATGTCTCCAGCTCCTAGCTTCCAGGCTAGCTCAGTGTCCCTAGCTTCTAGCTTCCAGAATAGCTCCTTGTGTCTCCAGTTCCTAGCTCCCAGGATAGCTCCCTGTGTCTCCAGCTCCTAGCTTCCTGGCTAGCTCCTTGTCCCCAGCTCCTAGCTTCCAGGCTAGCTCCATGTGTCTCCAGTTCCTAGTTTCCAGGCTAACTCCTTGTGTCGCCAGCTCCTAGCTTCCAGGCTAGCTCCCTGTGTCTCCAGCTTCTAGCTTCCAGAATAGCTCCTTGTGTCTCCAGTTCCTAGTTTCCAGGCTAGCTCCTTGTGTCTCCAGCTCCCAGCTTCCAGGCTAGCTCCCTGTCTCCAGTTCCTAGCTTTCAAGCTAGCCCCGTGTGTCCCCAGCTCCTAGCTTCCAGGCTAGCTCTGTGTGTCTCCAGTTCCTAGCTCCCAGGCTAGTGCCCTGTGTATCCTGTTCCTAGCTCCCAGGCTAGCTCCCTGTGTCTCCAATTCCTAGCTCCCAGGCTAGCTTGCTGTGTCCCCAGCTCCTAGCTTCCAGGCTAGCTCAGTGTCCCCAGCTCCTAGCTCCCAGGCTAGCTCCCTGTGTCTCCAGTTCCTTGATCCCAGTGTCTCCAGTTCCTAGCTCCCAGGCTAGCTCCCTGTGTCTCCAGTTCCTAGCTCCCAGTGTCTCCAGTTCCTAGCTCCCAGGCTAGCTCCCTGTGTCTCCTGTTCCTAGCTCCCAGGCTAGCTCCCTGTGTCTCCAGTTCCTAGCTCCCAGGGTAGCTCCCTGTGTCTCCAGTTCCTAGATCCCAGTGTCTCCAGTTCCTAGCTCCCAGGCTAGCTCCCTGTGTCTCCTGTTCCTAGCTCCCAGGCTAGCTACCTGTGTCTCCAGCTTCTAGCTTCCAGAGCTAGCTCCTCGTGTCTCCAGTTCCTAGCTCCCAGGCTAGCTCCCTGTGTCTCCGGTTCTAGCTCCCAGGCTACATCCCCGTGTCTCCAGTCCCTAACTCCAAGGCTAGCTCCCTATTTCTCCAGTTCCTAGCTCCCAGGCTAGCTCACTATGTCTCCAGCTCCTAGCTTCCAGGCTAGCTCAGTGTCCCCAGCTTCTAGCTTCCAGAATAGCTCCTTGTGTCTCCAGTTCCTAGCTCCCAGGATAGCTTCCTGTGTCTCCAGCTCCTAGCTTCCTGGCTAGCTCCTTGTCCCCAGCTTTTTAGCTTCCAGGCTAGCTCCCTGTGTCTCCAGTTCCTATTTCCCAGGCTAGCTCCCTGTGTCTCCAGCTTCTAGCTTCCTGGCTAGCTCCTTGTCCCCAGCTCCTAGCTTCCAGGCTAGCTCCTGTGTCTCCAGTTCCAAGTTCCCAGGCTAGCTCCTTGTGTCTCCAGTTCCTAGTTTCCAGGCTAGCTCCTTGTGTCTCCAGCTCCTAGCTTCCAGGCTAGCTCCCTGTGTCTCCAGTTCCTAGCTCCCAGGCTAGCTCGCTATTCCCAGGCTAGCTCTCTATGTCTCCAGTTCCTAGTTTACAGGCTAGCTCTGTGTGTCTCCAGTTCCTAGCTCCAGGCTAGTCCCTGTGTCTCCAGTTCCTAGCTCCCAGGCTAGCTCCCTGTGTCTCCAGTTCCTAGCTCCCAGGCTAGCTTGCTATGTCCCCAGCTCCTAGCTTCCTGGCTAGCTCCTTGTCCCCAGCTCCTAGCTTCCAGGCTAGCTCCATGTGTCTCCAGTTCCTAGTTCCAGGCTAACTCCTTGTGTCGCCAGCTCCTAGCTTCCAGGCTAGCTCCCTGTGTCTCCAGCTTCTAGCTTCCAGAATAGCTCCTTGTGTCTCCAGTTCCTAGTTTCCAGGCTAGCTCCTTGTGTCTCCAGCTCCCAGCTTCCAGGCTAGCTCCCTGTCTCCAGTTCCTAGCTTTCAAGCTAGCCCCGTGTGTCCCCAGCTCCTAGCTTCCAGGCTAGCTCTGTGTGTCTCCAGTTCCTAGCTCCCAGGCTAGTGCCCTGTGTATCCTGTTCCAAGCTCCCAGGCTAGCTCCCTGTGTCTCCAATTCCTAGCTCCCAGGCTAGCTTGCTGTGTCCCCAGCTCCTAGCTTCCAGGCTAGCTCAGTGTCCCCAGCTCCTAGCTCCCAGGCTAGCTCCCTGTGTCTCCAGTTCCTTGATCCCAGTGTCTCCAGTTCCTAGCTCCCAGGCTAGCTCCCTGTGTCTCCAGTTCCTAGCTCCCAGTATCTCCAGTTCCTAGCTCCCAGGCTAGCTCCCTGTGTCTCCTGTTCCTAGCTCCCAGGCTAGCTCCCTGTGTCTCCAGTTCCTAGCTCCCAGTTCCTAGCTCCCAGGGTAGCTCCCTGTGTCTCCAGTTCCTAGATCCCAGTGTCTCCAGTTCCTAGCTCCCAGGCTAGCTCCCTGTGTCTCCTGTTCCTAGCTCCCAGGCTAGCTACCTGTGTCTCCAGCTTCTATCTTCCAGAGCTAGCTCCTCGTGTCTCCGGTTCCTAGCTCCCAGGCTAGCTCCCTGTGTCTCCGGTTCTAGCTCCCAGGCTACATCCCCGTGTCTCCAGTCCCTAACTCCAAGGCTAGCTCCCTATTTCTCCAGTTCCTAGCTCCCAGGCTAGCTCACTATGTCTCCAGCTCCTAGCTTCCAGGCTAGCTCAGTGTCCCCAGCTTCTAGCTTCCAGAATAGCTCCTTGTGTCTCCAGTTCCTAGCTCCCAGGATAGCTTCCTGTGTCTCCAGCTCCTAGCTTCCTGGCTAGCTCCTTGTCCCCAGCTTTTTAGCTTCCAGGCTAGCTCCCTGTGTCTCCAGTTCCTATTTCCCAGGCTAGCTCCCTGTGTCTCCAGCTTCTAGCTTCCTGGCTAGCTCCTTGTCCCCAGCTCCTAGCTTCCAGGCTAGCTCTCTGTGTCTCCAGTTCCAAGTTCCCAGGCTAGCTCCTTGTGTCTCCAGTTCCTAGTTTCCAGGCTAGCTCCTTGTGTCTCCAGCTCCTAGCTTCCAGGCTAGCTCCCTGTGTCTCCAGTTCCTAGCTCCCAGGCTAGCTCGCTATTCCCAGGCTAGCTCTCTATGTCTCCAGTTCCTAGTTTACAGGCTAGCTCTGTGTGTCTCCAGTTCCTAGCTCCCAGGCTAGTGCCCTGTGTATCCTGTTCCTAGCTCCCAGGCTAGCTCCCTGTGTCTCCAATTCCTAGCTCCCAGGCTAGCTTGCTATGTCCCCAGCTCCTAGCTTCCAGGCTAGCTCAGTGTCCCCAGCTTCTAGCTTCCAGAATAGTTTTTGTGTCTCCAGTTCCTAGCTCCCAGGATAGCTCCATGTGTCTCCAGCTCCTAGCTCCCAGGCTAGCTCCCTGTGTCTCCAGTTCCTTGATCCCAGTGTCTCCAGTTCCTAGCTCCCAGGCTAGCTCCCTGTGTCTCCAGTTCCTAGCTCCCAGTGTCTCCAGTTCCTAGCTCCCAGGCTAGCTCCCTGTGTCTCCTGTTCCTAGTTCCCAGGCTAGCTCCCTGTGTCTCCAGTTCCTAGCTCCCAGTTCCTAGCTCCCAGGGTAGCTCCCTGTGTCTCCAGTTCCTAGATCCCAGTGTCTCCAGTTCCTAGCTCCCAGGCTAGCTCCCTGTGTCTCCTGTTCCTAGCTCCCAGGCTAGCTCCCTATGTCTCCTGTTCCTAGCTTCCAGGCTAGCTCTGTGTGTCTCCAGTTCCTAGATCCCAGACTAGCTACCTGTGTCTCCAGCTTCTATCTTCCAGAGCTAGCTCCTCGTGTCTCCGGTTCCTAGCTCCCAGGCTAGCTCCCTGTGTCTCCGGTTCCTAGCTCCCAGGCTAGCTCCCTGTGTCTCTATTTCCTACCTCCAGGCTAGCTCGCTATTGCCAGGCTAGCTCGCTATGTCTCCAGTTCCTAGTTTACAGGCTAGCTCTGTGTGTCTCCAGTTCCTAGCTCCCAGGCTAGTGCCCTGTGTCTCCAATTCCTAGCTCCCAGGCTAGCTTGCTATGTCCCCAGCTCCTAGCTTCCAGGCTAGCTCAGTGTCCCCAGCTTCTAGCTTCCAGAATAGCTCCTTGTGTCTCCAGTTCCTAGCTCCCAGGATAGCTTCCTGTGTCTCCAGCTCCTAGCTTCCTGGCTAGCTCCTTGTCCCCAGCTTTTTAGCTTCCAGGCTAGCTCCCTGTGTCTCCAGTTCCTATTTCCCAGGCTAGCTCCCTGTGTCTCCAGCTTCTAGCTTCCTGGCTATCTCCTTGTCCCCAGCTCCTAGCTTCCAGGCTAGCTCCCTGTGTCTCCAGTTCCATGTTCCCAGGCTAGCTCCTTGTGTCTCCAGTTCCTAGTTTCTAGGCTAGCTCCCTGTGTCTCTATTTCCTCGCTCCCAGGCTAGCTCGTTATTCCCAGGCTAGCTCGCTATGTCTCCAGTTCCTAGTTTACAGGCTAGCTCCTTGTGTCTACAGCTGCCAGCTTCCAGGCTACCTCCATGTGTCTCCAGTTCCTAGCTCCAAGGCTAGCTCCCTGTGTCTCCAGTTCCTAGCTCCCAGGCTAGCTCCCTGTGTCTGCAGTCCCTAGCGTCCAGGCTAGCTCCCTGTGTCTCCAGTTCCTAGCTCCCAGGCTAGCTCCCTGTGTCTCAAGTTCCTAGCTCCCAGTGTCTCCAGTTCCTAGCTCCCAGGCTAGCTCCCTGTTTCTCAGTTGCTAGCTCCCAGGCTAGCTCCCTGTGTCTCCTGTTCCTAGCTCACAGGCTAGCGCCCTGTGTCTCCAGATCCTAGCTCCCAGGCTAGCTCCCTGTGTCTCCTGTTCCTAGCTCCCAGGCTAGCTCCCTGTGTCTCCGGTTCCAAGCTCCCAGGCAAGTCCCTGTGTCTCCAGTTCCAAGCTTCCAGGCTAGCTCCCTGTGTCTCCAGTTCCTAGCTCCCAGGCTAGCGCCCTGTGTCTCCAGCTCCTAGCTTCCAGGCTAGCTCAGTGTCCCCAGCTTCTAGCTTCCAGAATAGCTCCTTGTGTCTCCAGTTCCTAGCTCCCAGGATAGCTCCCTGTGTCTCCAGCTTCCTAGCTTCCCTAGGCTAGCTCCTGTGTCCCCAGCTCCTAGCTTCCAGGCTAGCTCCCTGTGTCTCCAGTTCCTAGCTCCCAGGCTAGCTCCTTGTGTCTCCAGCTTCCTAGCTTCCAGGCTAGCTCCCTGTGTCGCCAGCTCCTAGCTTCCAGGCTAGCTCCCTGTGTCTCCAGCTTCCTAGCTTCTCCAGGCTAGCTCCCGTGTGTCCCAGCTCCTAGCTTCCAGGCTAGCTCTGTGTGTCTCCAGTTCCTAGCTCCCAGGCTAGTGCCCTGTGTATCCTGTTCCTAGCTCCCAGGCTAGCTCCCTGTGTCTCCAATCCCTAGCTCCCAGGCTAGCTTGCTGTGTCCCCAGCTCCTAGCTTCCAGGCTAGCTCAGTGTCCCCAGCTTCTAGCTTCCAGAATAGTTTTTGTATCTCCACCTCCTAGCTCCCAGGCTAGCTCCCTGTGTCTCCAGTTCCTTGATCCCAGTGTCTCCAGTTCCTAGCTCCCAGGCTAGCTCCCTGTGTCTCCAGTTCCTAGCTCCCAGTGTCTCCAGTTCCTAGCTCACAGGCTAGCTCCCTGTGTCTCCTGTTCCTAGCTCCCAGGCTAGCTCCCTGTGTCTCCAGTTCCTAGCTCCCAGTTCCTAGCTCCCAGGGTAGCTCCCTGTGTCTCCAGTTCCTAGATCCCAGTGTCTCCAGTTCCTAGCTCCCAGGCTAGCTCCCTGTGTCTCCGGTTCCTAGCTCCCAGGCTACATCCCCGTGTCTCCAGTCCCTAACTCCAAGGCTAGCTCCCTATTTCTCCAGTTCCTAGCTCCCAGGCTAGCTCACTATGTCTCCAGCTCCTAGCTTCCAGGCTAGCTCAGTGTCCCCAGCTTCTAGCTTCCAGAAAAGCTCCTTGTGTCTCCAGTTCCTAGCTCCCAGGATAGCTTCCTGTGTCTCCAGCTCCTAGCTTCCTGGCTAGCTCATTGTCCCCAGCTTTTTAGCTTCCAGGCTAGCTCCCTGTGTCTCCAGTTCCTATTTCCCAGGCTAGCTCCCTGTGTCTCCAGCTTCTAGCTTCCTGGCTAGCTCCTTGTCCCCAGCTCCTAGCTGCCAGGCTAGCTCCCTGTGTCTCCAGTTCCAAGTTCCCAGGCTAGCTCCTTGTGTCTCCAGTTCCTAGTTTCCAGGCTAGCTCCTTGTGTCTCCAGCTCCTAGCTTCCAGGCTAGCTCCCTGTGTCTCCAGTTCCTAGCTCCCAGGCTAGCTCCCTGTGTCTCTATTTCCTCGCTCCCAGACTAGCTCGCTATTCCCAGGCTAGCTCGCTATGTCTACAGTTCCTAGTTTAAAGGCTAGCTCCTTGTGTCTACAGCTGCCAACTTCCAGGCTACCTCCATGTGTCTCCAGTTCCTAGCTCCAAGGCTAGCTCCCTGTGTCTCCAGTTCCTAGCTCCCAGGCTAGCTCCCTGTGTCTGCAGTTCCTAGCTCCCAGGCTAGCTCCCTGTGTCTCAAGTTCCCAGCTCCCAGTGTCTCCAGTTCCTAGCTCCCAGGCTAGCTCCCTGTTTCTCAGTTGCTAGCTCCCAGGCTAGCTCCCTGTGTCTCCTGTTCCTAGCTCACAGGCTAGCACCCTGTGTCTCCAGTTCCTAGCTCCCAGGCTAGCTCCCTGTGTCTCCTGTTCCTAGCTCCCAGGCAAGCTCCCTGTGTCTCCGGTTCCAAGCTCCCAGGCAAGTTCCCTGTGTCTCCAGTTCCAAGCTTCCAGGCTAGCTCCCTGTGTCTTCAATTCCTACCTCCCAGGCTAGCTCCCTGTGTCTCCAGTTCCTAGCTCCCAGGCTAGCTCCTTGTGTATCCTGTTCCTATTTCCCAGGCTAGCTCCCTGTGTCTCCGGTTCCAAGCTCCCAGGCTAGCGCCCTGTGTCTCCAGTTACAAGCTTCCAGGCTAGCTCCCTGTGTCTCCAGTTCATAGCTCCCAGGCTAGCTCCCTGTGTCTCCAGCTCCTAGCTTCCCGGCTAGCTCCTTGTGTCTCCAGCTCCCAGCTTCCAGGCTAGCTCCCTGTGTCTCCAGTTCCTAGTTTCCAAGCTAGCTCCTTGTGTCTCCAGCTCCTAGCTTCCAGGCTAGCTCCCTGTGTCTCCAGTTCCTAGCTCCCAGGCTAGCTCCCTGTCTCCATTTCCTCGCTCCCAGTCTAGCTCGCTATTCCCAGACTAGCTCGCTATGTCCCCAGCTTCTACCTTCCAGAATAGCTCCTTGTGTTTCCAGTTCCTAGTTTCCAGGCTAGCTCCTAGTGTCTCCAGCTCCCAGCTTCCAGGCTAGCTCCCTGTGTCTCCAGTTCCTAGCTCCCAGGCTAGCTCCCTGTGTCTCCAGTTGCTAGCTCCGAGGCTAGCTCCCTGTGTCTCCTGTACCTAGCTCCCAGGCTAGCTCCCTGTGTCTCCAGTTCCTAGCTCCCAGGCTAGCTCCCTGTGTCTCCGGTTCCAAACTCCCAGCCTAGCTCCCTGTGTCTCCAGTTCCTAGCTTCCAGGCTAGCTACCTGTGTCTTCAATTCCTACCTCCCAGGCTAGCTCCCTGTGTCTCCAGTTCCTAGCTCCCAGGCTAGCTCCCTGTGTATCCTGTTCCTATTTCCCAGGCTAGCTCCCTGTGTCTCCGGTTCCAAGCTCCCAGGCTAGCTCCCTGTGTCTCCAGTTACAAGCTTCCAGGCTAGCTCCCTGTGTCTCCAGTTCATAGCTCCCAGGCTAGCTCAGTGTCCCCAGCTTCTAGCTTCCAGAATAGCTCCTTGTGTCTCCAGTTCCAAGTTCCCAGGCTAGCTCCTTGTGTCTCCAGCTCCCAGCTTCCAGGCTAGCTCCTTGTGTCTCCAGCTCCTAGCTTCCAGGCTAGCTCCCTGTGTCTCCAGTTCCTAAGTCCCAGGCTAGCTCCCTGTCTCCATTTCCTCACTCCCAGTCTAGCTCGCTATTCCCAGGCTAGCTCGCTATGTCTCCAGCTCCTAGCTTCCAGGCTAGCTCAGTGTCCCCAGCTTCTAGCTTCCAGAATAGCTCCTTGTGTTTCCAGTTCCTAGTTTCCAGGCTAGCTCCTTGTGTCTCCAGCTCCCAGCTTCCAGGCTAGCTCCCTGTGTCTCCAGTTCCTAGTTTCCAAGCTAGCTCCTTGTGTCTCCAGCTCCTAGCTCCCAGGCTAGCTCCCCATGTCTCTAGTTCCTAGCTCCCAGGCTAGCTCCCCACGTCTCTAGTTCCTAGCTTCCAGGCTAGCTCCCTGTGTCTCCAGCTCGTGGCTTCCAGAGCTAGCTCCTCGTGTCTCTGGTTCCTAGCTCACAGGCTAGCTCCCTGTGTCTCCAGTTCATAGCTCCCAGGCTAGCTCCCTGTGTCCCCAGCTCGTGGCTTCCAGAGCTAGCTCCTCGTGTCTCTGGTTCCTAGCTCACAGGCTAGCTCCCTGTGTCTCCAGTTCATAGCTCCCAGGCTAGCTCCCTGTGTCCCCAGCTCCTAGCTTACAGGCTAGCTCCGTGTGTCTCCAGTTCCTAGCTCCCAGGCTAGCTCCCTGTGTATCCTGTTCCTAGCTCCCAGTCTAGCTCCCTGTGTCTCCAATTCCTTGCTCCCAGGCTAGCTCACTATGTCTCCAGCTCCTAGCTTCCAGGCTAGCTCAGTGTCCCTAGCTTCTAGCTTCCAGAATAGCTCCTTGTGTCTCCAGTTCCTAGCTCCCAGGATAGCTCCCTGTGTCTCCAGCTCCTAGCTTCCTGGCTAGCTCCTTGTCCCCAGCTCCTAGCTTCCAGGCTAGCTCCATGTGTCCCCAGCTTCTAGCTTCCAGAATAGCTCCTTGTGTCTCCAGTTCCTAGCTCCCAGGATAGCTCCCTGTGTCTCCAGCTCCTAGCTTCCTGGCTAGCTCCTTGTCCCTAGCTTTCTAGCTTCCAGGCTAGCTCCCTGTGTCCCCAGCTCCTAGCTTCCAGGCTAGCTCCCTGTGTCTCCAGTTCCTAGCTCCCAGGCTAGCTCCTTGTGTCCCCAGCTCCTAGCTTCCAGGCTAGCTCCGTGTGTCTCCAGTTCCTAGCTTCCAGGCTAGCTCCTTGTGTCGCCAGCTCCTAGCTTCCAGGCTAGCTCCCTGTGTCTCCAGCTTCTAGCTTCCAGGCTAGCTCCCTGTCTCCAGTTCCTAGCTTTCAAGCTAGCCCCGTGTGTCCCCAGCTCCTAGCTTCCAGGCTAGCTCTGTGTGTCTCCAGTTCCTAGCTCCCAGGCTAGTGCCCTGTGTATCCTGTTCCTAGCTCCCAGGCTAGCTCCCTGTGTCTCCAATCCCTAGCTCCCAGGCTAGCTTGCTGTGTCCCCAGCTCCTAGCTTCCAGGCTAGCTCAGTGTCCCCAGCTTCTAGCTTCCAGAATAGTTTTTGTATCTCCACCTCCTAGCTCCCAGGCTAGCTCCCTGTGTCTCCAGTTCCTTGATCCCAGTGTCTCCAGTTCCTAGCTCCCAGGCTAGCTCCCTGTGTCTCCAGTTCCTAGCTCCCAGTGTCTCCAGTTCCTAGCTCACAGGCTAGCTCCCTGTGTCTCCTGTTCCTAGCTCCCAGGCTAGCTCCCTGTGTCTCCAGTTCCTAGCTCCCAGTTCCTAGCTCCCAGGGTAGCTCCCTGTGTCTCCAGTTCCTAGATCCCAGTGTCTCCAGTTCCTAGCTCCCAGGCTAGCTCCCTGTGTCTCCGGTTCCTAGCTCCCAGGCTACATCCCCGTGTCTCCAGTCCCTAACTCCAAGGCTAGCTCCCTATTTCTCCAGTTCCTAGCTCCCAGGCTAGCTCACTATGTCTCCAGCTCCTAGCTTCCAGGCTAGCTCAGTGTCCCCAGCTTCTAGCTTCCAGAAAAGCTCCTTGTGTCTCCAGTTCCTAGCTCCCAGGATAGCTTCCTGTGTCTCCAGCTCCTAGCTTCCTGGCTAGCTCATTGTCCCCAGCTTTTTAGCTTCCAGGCTAGCTCCCTGTGTCTCCAGTTCCTATTTCCCAGGCTAGCTCCCTGTGTCTCCAGCTTCTAGCTTCCTGGCTAGCTCCTTGTCCCCAGCTCCTAGCTGCCAGGCTAGCTCCCTGTGTCTCCAGTTCCAAGTTCCCAGGCTAGCTCCTTGTGTCTCCAGTTCCTAGTTTCCAGGCTAGCTCCTTGTGTCTCCAGCTCCTAGCTTCCAGGCTAGCTCCCTGTGTCTCCAGTTCCTAGCTCCCAGGCTAGCTCCCTGTGTCTCTATTTCCTCGCTCCCAGACTAGCTCGCTATTCCCAGGCTAGCTCGCTATGTCTACAGTTCCTAGTTTAAAGGCTAGCTCCTTGTGTCTACAGCTGCCAACTTCCAGGCTACCTCCATGTGTCTCCAGTTCCTAGCTCCAAGGCTAGCTCCCTGTGTCTCCAGTTCCTAGCTCCCAGGCTAGCTCCCTGTGTCTGCAGTTCCTAGCTCCCAGGCTAGCTCCCTGTGTCTCAAGTTCCCAGCTCCCAGTGTCTCCAGTTCCTAGCTCCCAGGCTAGCTCCCTGTTTCTCAGTTGCTAGCTCCCAGGCTAGCTCCCTGTGTCTCCTGTTCCTAGCTCACAGGCTAGCACCCTGTGTCTCCAGTTCCTAGCTCCCAGGCTAGCTCCCTGTGTCTCCTGTTCCTAGCTCCCAGGCAAGCTCCCTGTGTCTCCGGTTCCAAGCTCCCAGGCAAGTTCCCTGTGTCTCCAGTTCCAAGCTTCCAGGCTAGCTCCCTGTGTCTTCAATTCCTACCTCCCAGGCTAGCTCCCTGTGTCTCCAGTTCCTAGCTCCCAGGCTAGCTCCTTGTGTATCCTGTTCCTATTTCCCAGGCTAGCTCCCTGTGTCTCCGGTTCCAAGCTCCCAGGCTAGCGCCCTGTGTCTCCAGTTACAAGCTTCCAGGCTAGCTCCCTGTGTCTCCAGTTCATAGCTCCCAGGCTAGCTCCCTGTGTCTCCAGCTCCTAGCTTCCCGGCTAGCTCCTTGTGTCTCCAGCTCCCAGCTTCCAGGCTAGCTCCCTGTGTCTCCAGTTCCTAGTTTCCAAGCTAGCTCCTTGTGTCTCCAGCTCCTAGCTTCCAGGCTAGCTCCCTGTGTCTCCAGTTCCTAGCTCCCAGGCTAGCTCCCTGTCTCCATTTCCTCGCTCCCAGTCTAGCTCGCTATTCCCAGACTAGCTCGCTATGTCCCCAGCTTCTACCTTCCAGAATAGCTCCTTGTGTTTCCAGTTCCTAGTTTCCAGGCTAGCTCCTAGTGTCTCCAGCTCCCAGCTTCCAGGCTAGCTCCCTGTGTCTCCAGTTCCTAGCTCCCAGGCTAGCTCCCTGTGTCTCCAGTTGCTAGCTCCGAGGCTAGCTCCCTGTGTCTCCTGTACCTAGCTCCCAGGCTAGCTCCCTGTGTCTCCAGTTCCTAGCTCCCAGGCTAGCTCCCTGTGTCTCCGGTTCCAAACTCCCAGCCTAGCTCCCTGTGTCTCCAGTTCCTAGCTTCCAGGCTAGCTACCTGTGTCTTCAATTCCTACCTCCCAGGCTAGCTCCCTGTGTCTCCAGTTCCTAGCTCCCAGGCTAGCTCCCTGTGTATCCTGTTCCTATTTCCCAGGCTAGCTCCCTGTGTCTCCGGTTCCAAGCTCCCAGGCTAGCTCCCTGTGTCTCCAGTTACAAGCTTCCAGGCTAGCTCCCTGTGTCTCCAGTTCATAGCTCCCAGGCTAGCTCAGTGTCCCCAGCTTCTAGCTTCCAGAATAGCTCCTTGTGTCTCCAGTTCCAAGTTCCCAGGCTAGCTCCTTGTGTCTCCAGCTCCCAGCTTCCAGGCTAGCTCCTTGTGTCTCCAGCTCCTAGCTTCCAGGCTAGCTCCCTGTGTCTCCAGTTCCTAAGTCCCAGGCTAGCTCCCTGTCTCCATTTCCTCACTCCCAGTCTAGCTCGCTATTCCCAGGCTAGCTCGCTATGTCTCCAGCTCCTAGCTTCCAGGCTAGCTCAGTGTCCCCAGCTTCTAGCTTCCAGAATAGCTCCTTGTGTTTCCAGTTCCTAGTTTCCAGGCTAGCTCCTTGTGTCTCCAGCTCCCAGCTTCCAGGCTAGCTCCCTGTGTCTCCAGTTCCTAGTTTCCAAGCTAGCTCCTTGTGTCTCCAGCTCCTAGCTCCCAGGCTAGCTCCCCATGTCTCTAGTTCCTAGCTCCCAGGCTAGCTCCCCACGTCTCTAGTTCCTAGCTTCCAGGCTAGCTCCCTGTGTCTCCAGCTCGTGGCTTCCAGAGCTAGCTCCTCGTGTCTCTGGTTCCTAGCTCACAGGCTAGCTCCCTGTGTCTCCAGTTCATAGCTCCCAGGCTAGCTCCCTGTGTCCCCAGCTCCTAGCTTACAGGCTAGCTCCGTGTGTCTCCAGTTCCTAGCTCCCAGGCTAGCTCCCTGTGTATCCTGTTCCTAGCTCCCAGTCTAGCTCCCTGTGTCTCCAATTCCTTGCTCCCAGGCTAGCTCACTATGTCTCCAGCTCCTAGCTTCCAGGCTAGCTCAGTGTCCCTAGCTTCTAGCTTCCAGAATAGCTCCTTGTGTCTCCAGTTCCTAGCTCCCAGGATAGCTCCCTGTGTCTCCAGCTCCTAGCTTCCTGGCTAGCTCCTTGTCCCCAGCTCCTAGCTTCCAGGCTAGCTCCATGTGTCTCCAGTTCCTAGTTTCCAGGCTAACTCCTTGTGTCGCCAGCTCCTAGCTTCCAGGCTAGCTCCCTGTGTCTCCAGCTTCTAGCTTCCAGAATAGCTCCTTGTGTCTCCAGTTCCTAGTTTCCAGGCTAGCTCCTTGTGTCTCCAGCTCCCAGCTTCCAGGCTAGCTCCCTGTCTCCAGTTCCTAGCTTTCAAGCTAGCCCCGTGTGTCCCCAGCTCCTAGCTTCCAGGCTAGCTCTGTGAGTCTCCAGTTCCTAGCTCCCAGGCTAGTGCCCTGTGTATCCTGTTCCTAGCTCCCAGGCTAGCTCCCTGTGTCTCCAATTCCTAGCTCCCAGGCTAGCTTGCTATGTCCCCAGCTCCTAGCTTCCAGGCTAGCTCAGTGTCCCCAGCTTCTAGCTTCCAGAATAGTTTTTGTGTCTCCAGTTCCTAGCTCCCAGGATAGCTCCCTGTGTCTCCAGCTCCTAGCTCCCAGGCTAGCTCCCTGTGTCTCCAGTTCCTTGATCCCAGTGTCTCCAGTTCCTAGCTCCCAGGCTAGCTCCCTGTGTCTCCAGTTCCTAGCTCCCTGTGTATCCTGTTCCTAGCTCCCAGGCTAGCTCCCTGTGTCTCCAATCCCTAGCTCCCAGGCTAGCTTGCTGTGTCCCCAGCTCCTAGCTTCCAGGCTAGCTCAGTGTCCCCAGCTTCTAGCTTCCAGAATAGTTTTTGTATCTCCACCTCCTAGCTCCCAGGCTAGCTCCCTGTGTCTCCAGTTCCTTGATCCCAGTGTCTCCAGTTCCTAGCTCCCAGGCTAGCTCCCTGTGTCTCCAGTTCCTAGCTCCCAGTGTCTCCAGTTCCTAGCTCACAGGCTAGCTCCCTGTGTCTCCTGTTCCTAGCTCCCAGGCTAGCTCCCTGTGTCTCCAGTTCCTAGCTCCCAGTTCCTAGCTCCCAGGGTAGCTCCCTGTGTCTCCAGTTCCTAGATCCCAGTGTCTCCAGTTCCTAGCTCCCAGGCTAGCTCCCTGTGTCTCCGGTTCCTAGCTCCCAGGCTACATCCCCGTGTCTCCAGTCCCTAACTCCAAGGCTAGCTCCCTATTTCTCCAGTTCCTAGCTCCCAGGCTAGCTCACTATGTCTCCAGCTCCTAGCTTCCAGGCTAGCTCAGTGTCCCCAGCTTCTAGCTTCCAGAAAAGCTCCTTGTGTCTCCAGTTCCTAGCTCCCAGGATAGCTTCCTGTGTCTCCAGCTCCTAGCTTCCTGGCTAGCTCATTGTCCCCAGCTTTTTAGCTTCCAGGCTAGCTCCCTGTGTCTCCAGTTCCTATTTCCCAGGCTAGCTCCCTGTGTCTCCAGCTTCTAGCTTCCTGGCTAGCTCCTTGTCCCCAGCTCCTAGCTGCCAGGCTAGCTCCCTGTGTCTCCAGTTCCAAGTTCCCAGGCTAGCTCCTTGTGTCTCCAGTTCCTAGTTTCCAGGCTAGCTCCTTGTGTCTCCAGCTCCTAGCTTCCAGGCTAGCTCCCTGTGTCTCCAGTTCCTAGCTCCCAGGCTAGCTCCCTGTGTCTCTATTTCCTCGCTCCCAGACTAGCTCGCTATTCCCAGGCTAGCTCGCTATGTCTACAGTTCCTAGTTTAAAGGCTAGCTCCTTGTGTCTACAGCTGCCAACTTCCAGGCTACCTCCATGTGTCTCCAGTTCCTAGCTCCAAGGCTAGCTCCCTGTGTCTCCAGTTCCTAGCTCCCAGGCTAGCTCCCTGTGTCTGCAGTTCCTAGCTCCCAGGCTAGCTCCCTGTGTCTCAAGTTCCCAGCTCCCAGTGTCTCCAGTTCCTAGCTCCCAGGCTAGCTCCCTGTTTCTCAGTTGCTAGCTCCCAGGCTAGCTCCCTGTGTCTCCTGTTCCTAGCTCACAGGCTAGCACCCTGTGTCTCCAGTTCCTAGCTCCCAGGCTAGCTCCCTGTGTCTCCTGTTCCTAGCTCCCAGGCAAGCTCCCTGTGTCTCCGGTTCCAAGCTCCCAGGCAAGTTCCCTGTGTCTCCAGTTCCAAGCTTCCAGGCTAGCTCCCTGTGTCTTCAATTCCTACCTCCCAGGCTAGCTCCCTGTGTCTCCAGTTCCTAGCTCCCAGGCTAGCTCCTTGTGTATCCTGTTCCTATTTCCCAGGCTAGCTCCCTGTGTCTCCGGTTCCAAGCTCCCAGGCTAGCGCCCTGTGTCTCCAGTTACAAGCTTCCAGGCTAGCTCCCTGTGTCTCCAGTTCATAGCTCCCAGGCTAGCTCCCTGTGTCTCCAGCTCCTAGCTTCCCGGCTAGCTCCTTGTGTCTCCAGCTCCCAGCTTCCAGGCTAGCTCCCTGTGTCTCCAGTTCCTAGTTTCCAAGCTAGCTCCTTGTGTCTCCAGCTCCTAGCTTCCAGGCTAGCTCCCTGTGTCTCCAGTTCCTAGCTCCCAGGCTAGCTCCCTGTCTCCATTTCCTCGCTCCCAGTCTAGCTCGCTATTCCCAGACTAGCTCGCTATGTCCCCAGCTTCTACCTTCCAGAATAGCTCCTTGTGTTTCCAGTTCCTAGTTTCCAGGCTAGCTCCTAGTGTCTCCAGCTCCCAGCTTCCAGGCTAGCTCCCTGTGTCTCCAGTTCCTAGCTCCCAGGCTAGCTCCCTGTGTCTCCAGTTGCTAGCTCCGAGGCTAGCTCCCTGTGTCTCCTGTACCTAGCTCCCAGGCTAGCTCCCTGTGTCTCCAGTTCCTAGCTCCCAGGCTAGCTCCCTGTGTCTCCGGTTCCAAACTCCCAGCCTAGCTCCCTGTGTCTCCAGTTCCTAGCTTCCAGGCTAGCTACCTGTGTCTTCAATTCCTACCTCCCAGGCTAGCTCCCTGTGTCTCCAGTTCCTAGCTCCCAGGCTAGCTCCCTGTGTATCCTGTTCCTATTTCCCAGGCTAGCTCCCTGTGTCTCCGGTTCCAAGCTCACAGGCTAGCACCCTGTGTCTCCAGTTCCTAGCTCCCAGGCTAGCTCCCTGTGTCTCCTGTTCCTAGCTCCCAGGCAAGCTCCCTGTGTCTCCGGTTCCAAGCTCCCAGGCAAGTTCCCTGTGTCTCCAGTTCCAAGCTTCCAGGCTAGCTCCCTGTGTCTTCAATTCCTACCTCCCAGGCTAGCTCCCTGTGTCTCCAGTTCCTAGCTCCCAGGCTAGCTCCTTGTGTATCCTGTTCCTATTTCCCAGGCTAGCTCCCTGTGTCTCCGGTTCCAAGCTCCCAGGCTAGCGCCCTGTGTCTCCAGTTACAAGCTTCCAGGCTAGCTCCCTGTGTCTCCAGTTCATAGCTCCCAGGCTAGCTCCCTGTGTCTCCAGCTCCTAGCTTCCCGGCTAGCTCCTTGTGTCTCCAGCTCCCAGCTTCCAGGCTAGCTCCCTGTGTCTCCAGTTCCTAGTTTCCAAGCTAGCTCCTTGTGTCTCCAGCTCCTAGCTTCCAGGCTAGCTCCCTGTGTCTCCAGTTCCTAGCTCCCAGGCTAGCTCCCTGTCTCCATTTCCTCGCTCCCAGTCTAGCTCGCTATTCCCAGACTAGCTCGCTATGTCCCCAGCTTCTACCTTCCAGAATAGCTCCTTGTGTTTCCAGTTCCTAGTTTCCAGGCTAGCTCCTAGTGTCTCCAGCTCCCAGCTTCCAGGCTAGCTCCCTGTGTCTCCAGTTCCTAGCTCCCAGGCTAGCTCCCTGTGTCTCCAGTTGCTAGCTCCGAGGCTAGCTCCCTGTGTCTCCTGTACCTAGCTCCCAGGCTAGCTCCCTGTGTCTCCAGTTCCTAGCTCCCAGGCTAGCTCCCTGTGTCTCCGGTTCCAAACTCCCAGCCTAGCTCCCTGTGTCTCCAGTTCCTAGCTTCCAGGCTAGCTACCTGTGTCTTCAATTCCTACCTCCCAGGCTAGCTCCCTGTGTCTCCAGTTCCTAGCTCCCAGGCTAGCTCCCTGTGTATCCTGTTCCTATTTCCCAGGCTAGCTCCCTGTGTCTCCGGTTCCAAGCTCCCAGGCTAGCTCCCTGTGTCTCCAGTTACAAGCTTCCAGGCTAGCTCCCTGTGTCTCCAGTTCATAGCTCCCAGGCTAGCTCAGTGTCCCCAGCTTCTAGCTTCCAGAATAGCTCCTTGTGTCTCCAGTTCCAAGTTCCCAGGCTAGCTCCTTGTGTCTCCAGCTCCCAGCTTCCAGGCTAGCTCCTTGTGTCTCCAGCTCCTAGCTTCCAGGCTAGCTCCCTGTGTCTCCAGTTCCTAAGTCCCAGGCTAGCTCCCTGTCTCCATTTCCTCACTCCCAGTCTAGCTCGCTATTCCCAGGCTAGCTCGCTATGTCTCCAGCTCCTAGCTTCCAGGCTAGCTCAGTGTCCCCAGCTTCTAGCTTCCAGAATAGCTCCTTGTGTTTCCAGTTCCTAGTTTCCAGGCTAGCTCCTTGTGTCTCCAGCTCCCAGCTTCCAGGCTAGCTCCCTGTGTCTCCAGTTCCTAGTTTCCAAGCTAGCTCCTTGTGTCTCCAGCTCCTAGCTCCCAGGCTAGCTCCCCATGTCTCTAGTTCCTAGCTCCCAGGCTAGCTCCCCACGTCTCTAGTTCCTAGCTTCCAGGCTAGCTCCCTGTGTCTCCAGCTCGTGGCTTCCAGAGCTAGCTCCTCGTGTCTCTGGTTCCTAGCTCACAGGCTAGCTCCCTGTGTCTCCAGTTCATAGCTCCCAGGCTAGCTCCCTGTGTCCCCAGCTCGTGGCTTCCAGAGCTAGCTCCTCGTGTCTCTGGTTCCTAGCTCACAGGCTAGCTCCCTGTGTCTCCAGTTCATAGCTCCCAGGCTAGCTCCCTGTGTCCCCAGCTCCTAGCTTACAGGCTAGCTCCGTGTGTCTCCAGTTCCTAGCTCCCAGGCTAGCTCCCTGTGTATCCTGTTCCTAGCTCCCAGTCTAGCTCCCTGTGTCTCCAATTCCTTGCTCCCAGGCTAGCTCACTATGTCTCCAGCTCCTAGCTTCCAGGCTAGCTCAGTGTCCCTAGCTTCTAGCTTCCAGAATAGCTCCTTGTGTCTCCAGTTCCTAGCTCCCAGGATAGCTCCCTGTGTCTCCAGCTCCTAGCTTCCTGGCTAGCTCCTTGTCCCCAGCTCCTAGCTTCCAGGCTAGCTCCATGTGTCTCCAGTTCCTAGTTTCCAGGCTAACTCCTTGTGTCGCCAGCTCCTAGCTTCCAGGCTAGCTCCCTGTGTCTCCAGCTTCTAGCTTCCAGAATAGCTCCTTGTGTCTCCAGTTCCTAGTTTCCAGGCTAGCTCCTTGTGTCTCCAGCTCCCAGCTTCCAGGCTAGCTCCCTGTCTCCAGTTCCTAGCTTTCAAGCTAGCCCCGTGTGTCCCCAGCTCCTAGCTTCCAGGCTAGCTCTGTGAGTCTCCAGTTCCTAGCTCCCAGGCTAGTGCCCTGTGTATCCTGTTCCTAGCTCCCAGGCTAGCTCCCTGTGTCTCCAATTCCTAGCTCCCAGGCTAGCTTGCTATGTCCCCAGCTCCTAGCTTCCAGGCTAGCTCAGTGTCCCCAGCTTCTAGCTTCCAGAATAGTTTTTGTGTCTCCAGTTCCTAGCTCCCAGGATAGCTCCCTGTGTCTCCAGCTCCTAGCTCCCAGGCTAGCTCCCTGTGTCTCCAGTTCCTTGATCCCAGTGTCTCCAGTTCCTAGCTCCCAGGCTAGCTCCCTGTGTCTCCAGTTCCTAGCTCCCTGTGTATCCTGTTCCTAGCTCCCAGGCTAGCTCCCTGTGTCTCCAATCCCTAGCTCCCAGGCTAGCTTGCTGTGTCCCCAGCTCCTAGCTTCCAGGCTAGCTCAGTGTCCCCAGCTTCTAGCTTCCAGAATAGTTTTTGTATCTCCACCTCCTAGCTCCCAGGCTAGCTCCCTGTGTCTCCAGTTCCTTGATCCCAGTGTCTCCAGTTCCTAGCTCCCAGGCTAGCTCCCTGTGTCTCCAGTTCCTAGCTCCCAGTGTCTCCAGTTCCTAGCTCACAGGCTAGCTCCCTGTGTCTCCTGTTCCTAGCTCCCAGGCTAGCTCCCTGTGTCTCCAGTTCCTAGCTCCCAGTTCCTAGCTCCCAGGGTAGCTCCCTGTGTCTCCAGTTCCTAGATCCCAGTGTCTCCAGTTCCTAGCTCCCAGGCTAGCTCCCTGTGTCTCCGGTTCCTAGCTCCCAGGCTACATCCCCGTGTCTCCAGTCCCTAACTCCAAGGCTAGCTCCCTATTTCTCCAGTTCCTAGCTCCCAGGCTAGCTCACTATGTCTCCAGCTCCTAGCTTCCAGGCTAGCTCAGTGTCCCCAGCTTCTAGCTTCCAGAAAAGCTCCTTGTGTCTCCAGTTCCTAGCTCCCAGGATAGCTTCCTGTGTCTCCAGCTCCTAGCTTCCTGGCTAGCTCATTGTCCCCAGCTTTTTAGCTTCCAGGCTAGCTCCCTGTGTCTCCAGTTCCTATTTCCCAGGCTAGCTCCCTGTGTCTCCAGCTTCTAGCTTCCTGGCTAGCTCCTTGTCCCCAGCTCCTAGCTGCCAGGCTAGCTCCCTGTGTCTCCAGTTCCAAGTTCCCAGGCTAGCTCCTTGTGTCTCCAGTTCCTAGTTTCCAGGCTAGCTCCTTGTGTCTCCAGCTCCTAGCTTCCAGGCTAGCTCCCTGTGTCTCCAGTTCCTAGCTCCCAGGCTAGCTCCCTGTGTCTCTATTTCCTCGCTCCCAGACTAGCTCGCTATTCCCAGGCTAGCTCGCTATGTCTACAGTTCCTAGTTTAAAGGCTAGCTCCTTGTGTCTACAGCTGCCAACTTCCAGGCTACCTCCATGTGTCTCCAGTTCCTAGCTCCAAGGCTAGCTCCCTGTGTCTCCAGTTCCTAGCTCCCAGGCTAGCTCCCTGTGTCTGCAGTTCCTAGCTCCCAGGCTAGCTCCCTGTGTCTCAAGTTCCCAGCTCCCAGTGTCTCCAGTTCCTAGCTCCCAGGCTAGCTCCCTGTTTCTCAGTTGCTAGCTCCCAGGCTAGCTCCCTGTGTCTCCTGTTCCTAGCTCACAGGCTAGCACCCTGTGTCTCCAGTTCCTAGCTCCCAGGCTAGCTCCCTGTGTCTCCTGTTCCTAGCTCCCAGGCAAGCTCCCTGTGTCTCCGGTTCCAAGCTCCCAGGCAAGTTCCCTGTGTCTCCAGTTCCAAGCTTCCAGGCTAGCTCCCTGTGTCTTCAATTCCTACCTCCCAGGCTAGCTCCCTGTGTCTCCAGTTCCTAGCTCCCAGGCTAGCTCCTTGTGTATCCTGTTCCTATTTCCCAGGCTAGCTCCCTGTGTCTCCGGTTCCAAGCTCCCAGGCTAGCGCCCTGTGTCTCCAGTTACAAGCTTCCAGGCTAGCTCCCTGTGTCTCCAGTTCATAGCTCCCAGGCTAGCTCCCTGTGTCTCCAGCTCCTAGCTTCCCGGCTAGCTCCTTGTGTCTCCAGCTCCCAGCTTCCAGGCTAGCTCCCTGTGTCTCCAGTTCCTAGTTTCCAAGCTAGCTCCTTGTGTCTCCAGCTCCTAGCTTCCAGGCTAGCTCCCTGTGTCTCCAGTTCCTAGCTCCCAGGCTAGCTCCCTGTCTCCATTTCCTCGCTCCCAGTCTAGCTCGCTATTCCCAGACTA